>SKCR01040078.1:0-103458 GCA_019454045.1 Zanthoxylum bungeanum
AGCAAAATATAATAAATACATGAATGAATTAATTGAAGTATGGCGGAATCATACTCACAATACTTGAAAATGGATGCTAAGATGATGCGAAATTCCTCCCTTGTGCAGTGAAGCTCTCAGCCAAGAAGAAAAGAGGGACTCCAAGTCGAGTTTGATCCTTCCAAGCTCAAGGATTAGTTTCCCATATCACCTATGTATGATCCCTTGAAGGTGCTAGCCTTTGTTGTGATTTTGAATGCACAACTTCTTCAAATCTTGCCACAAAAATTGAAGAAATGGAGAGCCCAAAACTGCATGTAGTTTCGGCAATGTGAGAGAGAGAGGAGTCTAATGATTTTTGTTACAAAAAAATCAATTTATATTTATGCCATAATATTTATTAAAATAATAAACTTATGACACAAATCATGCAATGGCTTAGAGTGTCAAACACTCAAAGCCATGCAAAACTATTGAGTGTATTGTAACTATCACCATGCAATGTATTAACAATTAAATAATGCATTAAATGACATGTGTCATGTGGGCCCCACACAACCCAAATGAAAGTGGGCCCACGCGCACTCACGCATTCGGGTTCGATATTTCCGAAATACCGAACTTACGTCGCGACGTTAATTAAATCGAATTTAAATAAATAATTGCGCCTAGCGAAATTATTATTTACGTCGCTAACGAATTCATTCTAAATTAACTCGTTTGCCCGAATTAAAATCTAATTTTAATTTCGCGTCGAAATCGAATTTCGATTATTATATCGAATATAATATTTTTACGATTAATTCCAAATTAATCGTTCTCTCTCTTTGTATAGTACTTTATCCAAGATAAAGTCTCTCCGTAATTAATCCAAGATTAATCGAGTTTGAATCATACGTCATTGGTGAATCTTCGGGAAGCGACCCAAGAGATCTCTGGATATGTTGGTAGTAAATACGGCCGTCAGATTATCTGAATACGTATGTACCAAGTACTACGTTTTTACCGATTTACAAGACAAGGTTAGCCTCTAGCAAAACGCCATGCCTACCCAATTCTCCAGAAATATTCTTATTGGAATATAAGATCTATAACAGGCGTAGTATACCGTAGTATAGTGTATATCGAACCAGTATCGGATGATCACATGCAAGGCCTGGGGCTGGAGATGTGTCTGCCCCGTACGATACACATATCGGACATCAAGCAACCAGTCTCCTTGAATCGGATAATCCTGACCTAGTCATCTATTATCCCTGATGGTTCAACCATTATAGAGTACTAGTTCTGTATCCCTCGCGATCATCATCTCCATATGTCTGAAGTGATACTTCCATCTTGACATCACACCCAATACACTACGATTCTCGATAAACCCAGAAGAGGTGTACACAGAACCCGTTAAAGCCCTGGACTTCCAAAACTAAAGTTTATCGATTGTCGTAAGTACTAGCGATTCAAGTCTCAGGTTAAGATCATATGCACCTACCCTGAAGCGGACTCCCATAGACACGCAGACATACTACCAATGGGATTCCGCGGGGTCTATCCAGAGCGAAGCTGTTTTCCATACCATCGGTAAAACACAACCTCCTACCGCACTTGCATAAGTATCCTATACTTAAATATATGAGAACTATGCCGTTGTGCCCTCACAACATGCACAAGTGCAGTACTAGTCTATTCCGCATTATCGATGTCCAATCTCGATAATACTACGACTAGGGATATTTAATGATTAAACCTTTATGGATTGATACCGTCTCATATCATCACAATCCGGAACTAATCATAGGGACTCTTACCATTTATATCAAAGTAAATAAATTACAAAACGGTAAAAGGCAATTTCATTACTACATAGTTAATTTTGTACAATAATACAATATCATTTACAAAATAGTGACGCTATGGGTCATAACTGTCTAACAGTATAGACATGTAGGTGTTTATTTGATAAACACTGAATGACTCACTGAAGATTTCCTAATAGATGGCACACCAACGTCAATAGGAATCTTCTCGAGTTGAGCGAGCATAACGGTCTTTCGACTTGAGATACCACTGTGGATATATGAGTTATCATCCACACTTTGATGGCAGTCACTCACCAATCTATTTAGATTAGACCTCCACCTGTTCGTTGGGTGTGGACTGATGCTCATGATATCCTGTGCGTATCAAGATGGAATCTGTCAATCCTGTGTACATGGCATAGGCATCCTACACGTGTTTGCAATCTAGTAAATCCATGGCCGTGGTATAACTTCGGAAATCAGTTACGAATGTTATTTAGAGATCGTAAATTTGAAAGTCGACTATATTATACCATACAGATTTGACGTTCTTATCTATATCCTAGGTATAATATAGATAGCCTGTGACGGAGGGATTATACGTATGCAATGACCTCGACTTGTATAGTTTAGCGAGATTATCCGTGGTCATCATAATTCATGAGTAGGTGAATTATTGACATGAAATTGGATTTCTTGACGGATAAACATAAACTTAGAGAGTCCCACATTATGAAGTGTACTCGTTGAGCACTTGGGCAACACATTATGAATAATATAGATTATTCATAATACTTCATCGGATTAAATGAGTTAATTCGAATCGTTTAAACGGTTAAACGAAAACACATGCATAAGGGCATTTTTGGATAATTTTTCCCTTATTTTGCTAGCCTTGACCGAAACTATAAGCCCTAGATATATCATGGTGATTTATGATTTTAGACCATTGGATGTGTTTAAAGCATGATGAGTATATTGATTGTTGATTTAATTAGATTGAAATCAAAATTGGATATAAATTGTGCATATTGCCGTGAGTTAAGAAGCATGAAATAGATTGATTTTGCTTCATTTGTGTTGGACATGAGTTGATAAATTAAAGCATGATTAATTAGATAAATTGGTGTTTTGGAAATATTAATTTAACTAATTAATTGTGGCTAATACACTTTAATTAAAAATTAATGTGAAATTTGGAATTTTGTATTAATTAAAATAAGCCTTTAATTTTGAATTGGGCTAATATTGTTGTATTTGGGCTTAATGGGTTTGGTTGGGCCAATTTGGTTTAGGAAAATTGGATTGGATCCAAATTGGGCCTAAAACCATTCCATAAAGTCCAAATAGAATAATTGGGCTTTTAAAAATTTTATTGGGCCTAATGGGCCAAAATTAATTTTATGGCAAAGGGTGATTCCTTATTGGGCTTTGGTTGCCAAAGTCCATGCCTTAAAAATTAATTACAAGCCCATTGGACTTTAATTAAATTGACATTGGATGTTAATTGGGCTTTTGAGACCCATTTAGATTGGATTTAGAATCTAATTCTAAAAGGCACAAATATAAGTGTAATTATTTAATTTGGAATTAAATTAGAATTACTATTGAATACATATTAAATTGGATTAAATTGTAGTTCGATATAATTCAAGAATACGGACTTTGAGTACTTATTCTTAAACGAGTTAGACTCGCGCAAATCAAATCGTTGTTTGAACATTGGATGGTCATTAATTCAAAGATTAATTAATTGGATTAGATTGATTGAATAACATGCTTTGTGTGAATACATGGATGTATTGTATGGATAATGTATATCATATGGATATTAGAAGAGTGAGGGCAATTTTGGAAATTGTTGTAATAAATTTAGAATTTATTAAATTTTACCTGCGTGTCTAGCCTATATCTCTTGACTCTTTGTATTTCTCTTCTCACCAATTCCCCTTAATGTTAATGAGGTTTCTTTATTGTATTATGTAATTGGGTAGAAGTTAGAATAGTGCTAGCCGGGAAGAGAAAATGGAGAGATTTGTTCTAGGAACAAAATGTATCGTATATCCATCCGCATATCATTATTAATTTATTCCGCGCCTTATTATGCTTTTAGAATGCATGCTTAAGGGTGTATGATGAGACATAATTAAAGATAATAAATTGGTTGCCAATTTACGCGAAAAACCCTCATTCAATATTAAACGTTTTTCCTTCCATTGAGTGATTCTCTATCAAGATCAAAGTTGGCATTGGTTTGTTGGCCAAAGTCAAGACCTTTTTCCATCGCGGATGTGTTTGAATCACGAAAGCTTTGTTCCATATCATACGTCTTGGGCAAGTTGTGATTTGTTGGCCAAAGTCAAGGTCACTGGTTTCATTAAGCTTGTTGAGCCAAAGCCAAAGCTTAGTTGATTCAGAGGAAAAATGTTAGGGAATATATTGGATATATTGGCATATATTTGATATATATTTCAGACTTGGAGGTCCACCTACTGGATCTAGGAATTGGATATGATCCAATTGATCTTAGAGATCTACCTAGTTAAGTTTCATACAACTTGTTGGCCAAAGTCAAGGTTGTATGTTATTTAACGGGATCCTCGCCCACTGGGAAACTAGGTTTCCCGAGTACTCCACAGAGGGTTAGAGGCTAGCCGAAAAATAGTGGGAGACAAGTATTAAATTTGCAATTTCGTTTAGATACTTGCCAATACGCGCTCATTTCATTTTTCGTCATTAATTATTTATAAATATATTAGTTGGACTAATATTCAATTGTTGTTTTAATTGAACAGTTGGACTGTATTCAAACTACTTCATTTATAGTTGGTTATATAATTAGATTATAGTAATCAATACATTTGAATTTAACCGATCATTTATAGTTGGTTATATAGCAATCATTATAACTGGAAAGATTAGCGTCAAAGGACATAATCATAGGTTAAAAATGTCTTTACGGCTTTAATTTTCATATTAGGAAAAGAATCTCAGGATAGTCAAGGTAGCTGAGAAGTTACTCTATTGGATAAAGAAACCTCTTGAGCCTGAGCCCGGAGTTGAGAAAATAGTAGAGCATGAACTTAGGAAGACTCATCGTGATGATAACTTTAGTGCTCAATCCGTTATGGTTGCCGCAATGACTCCTTAATTTCGTCGTCAGAACTAAGGATTAGATCCTTATACCATGATGTTGAAATTAAAGGATCTTCATAGATCTAACCTTAGATATTAGAAGTATGAATTGCAAAAGAAGCTCGTACGCTCGCGTATGTCATAGGGTACATCTGTCATGAAATAGGTGTCGCAGATGATTGCTGACATCGAACAGCTAGGTTAGCTGGGCATTACCTACGAGGCCGAGACTTCCAAATATTTGATCTTACAATCTTTGCCTGAATGCTGGGGCGGGTTCATGATGAACCAAGAGAGAACTCTTGGAGAGTTAATGGCTATGCTCAAGGAGGCAGAGCCAGAACTTCTAAAAGGAAAGAAGAGCGAGACGCATCTTACTTTGACATTCCAGAAGCCCAAGGCTTGGTCGAAGACTTCTAGGGATGTGAAGAAAAAGGGCAAGGCTAAATCATCACAGTCTTCTGGGAAGACAACGGATATATCCCAAGATGTCTGCCTAAACTGTGGCAAATGGGGTCACTGGAAGCGTGACTGCCGTATGGACAAGGCAGACATGAAGGAAGTGAAGGCGGGGCAAGGCTTCGGCTCCAGATATGTTTGTTATAAACATGTCCACTACCAGTTTTAAAATTGTATTTTGATACTGGATGTGGAAAATACATATGTACTGATGTGCGGGATCTGCTAATTAGCAGGAGACTGGCATCAAATGAGATCGACCTGCGAGTCGGAAACAGGACGAGAGTCGCTGTTTTGGCCAAAGGAACCTAAGTTTTAGAACTACCCTTGGGGCATGTACTTAAATTAGGAGACTGTTATAATGTACCTAGTTTGACTAAGAACATTATCTCTGTAACTAGTTTAACCCGTTTGTGGTATACCTTTATATTCTGAAACACCATGTGTTTTATTTATAAAGATGATATTGAGATATACAAATTAGATGTGAATAATAGTATTTATATTTCGAATATAAATGAATCTCATACATATAACATGACAAACAAAAAGGGCTCAAATTGAGTAAATCAAATGACACTTATTTGTGGCATTGTTTTCTGTGACACATTAACAAGACTTGTATATCCACACTTTCGAAGAGTGGATACTAGGACGGATTTGATCCTAATTCAAATGATATCTGTGAATCTTGTTTATTAGGCAAAGTGCCTAAAACACCTTTTACATGGTAAAGGTGCATGTGCCACCGATCTGTTAGCCCTCGTTCATAGTGACGTAAGTGGGCCCATGTCAAACTAGGCTAGAGGTGGATATGAATACTTCGTAACCTTTACGGATATGGCATCACATTATGGTTATGTGTATCTTATGAAACACAAGTCGGAAATTTTTGAGAAATTGAAAGAGTTTCGACATGAAGTAAGAAAACAGACCGATAATAGTATTAAAACATTGCGGTAGGACCGTGGTGAAGAATACTTAAGCAATAAGTTTCAAGATTACTTGAAAGTGTATAGTATTCTTTCACAATGGACTCCTCCCGGAACACGTCAGTTGGACGGTGTGTCCGAACGGAGAAACCGAACTTAGTTAGACATGGTAAGGTTAATGATGAGTCGCTCTGAGCTACCAATTTCCTTCAGAGGATACACATTAAATAGTGCAACACTTATTTTGAATAAGGTTCCATGAAAATATGTTAGACAGACTTAATATTAGATATGAACAGGAAAGAAATTAGGTTTCTCATTCCTGAAGATTTGGGAATCCTGGGAATACTCAAAATGTTTGGATGAAACAAAACTAGAACCCAAATTGGATAAGTGCCTATTTGTAGGTTGTCCTAGGGAAACTAGAGTATAATACTTATACAACTCACAAGAGAACAATGTATTTGTTGTTCTCCATGCGGTTTTCCTCGAAAAAGAATTCTTAAATGCAGTGGTAAGTGGGAAGAAAGTAGAACTCGATGAAAATCAGAGTGATACTATTCCAGGCACCGATCCCTTACGGAACATGAATAGTTCATCAATGATAAAACTGTACCACAATCTCCGAATACACAAGAACCGCGTATGTCGGAGAGATTCAGAAAACAACCTGGGAGGTATGGGTTTCTGATCTCACCTCATGTAGATATTAATCTTATTAAGGAAGATGGACCGACTACGTATGAGGAAGTGATACAAGGTATCGACTCCTTTTATGGCAAAGTGCCATGAAGTCCGAAATGGATTCCATGTATACAAACCATGTTTGGATACTGGTTAATGCACCAAAAGGTGCTAAACCTACTGGTAGCAAATGGTCTTCAAGGAAGACATACATGGATGGCAACGCATAAATGTACGCATCTAGGCTTATACAGAAAGGGTATCGTCAACGATATAGTGTCGACTACGACGAAACTTTTTCACATGTTGCCATGATTAAATCCATTCGGATAATGCTTGCTAATGCTGTATATTTCGTTTATGAAATATAACAGCTGGACGCCAAAACCACTTTCCTTAATGGAAACCTTTTGGAGGATGTTTATATGCAATATCCTGACGGTTTTGTCATGCCAAAACATGTAAATAAGGTTTGCAAGTTAAATCGATCCATTTATGGATTGAAGCAAACATAGCGTTATTGGAACCAACGTTTTGATGAGATCATAATGTTATATGATTTCATTCAAAACGAATGTGATTCTTGTGTATATAAGAATGTTAGTGGGAGCGCACTGACAATGAATGTCCTATAAGTTGATGATGTATTGCTTCTTAGCAATAACATTCCCATAATATAATCAGTGAAAGCTTGGATTTCATTAAAATTCTCCATGGTATACCTGGGAGAAGCAGGCTTTATTCTAGGAATAAAGATCTACTCGGATAGATCTAGAAAGCTGCTGACAACCCTCCCAGAGCTCGTACATTTTTGAAATGTATGTGACCTGATGTCTCATATGCTTTGAGCATATGTTGACGCTATAAGGCCAATCCAGGTGATGGTCACTGGATTGATGTAAAGAATATCCTTGAGTATCTTGGACGAACTAAGGATGCTTTATGGGAATATGGGGAAAGGAGAACTTGAGGTTTCTAGGTTCACCACTGCAAGTTTCCAGACCGACAAAGACGACTTTAAGTCGCAATAAGGGTACATATTTAGTTTGAATAACGGAAAAGTGAGCTGGAAATCTTCCAAGCAAGATACTGTTGTCGAATAAATAACTAAAGCGGAACATTGATGCAGCTGAGGCAGCAAAAGAAGAATTTTGGATCTATATAATCCTAATTGGATTAGGTGTAGTTCTGTTAGCAGCTGAGCTGGGCTATAGCATAGGCTAAGGAACCACGGTCTCATCAACGATTCAAGTATATACTTCGACTATTTCATCTGATTCGTCAGATCATACATCGCGGTGATTTGATGATCGAATAAAATGCATCAGATGATAATATTGTAAATCCATTGACGAAAGATGTTTCTCAGCAAAAGTTTGAGCGACCCGTACATAGTTCAGGTGTATGACACTTGAGTGATTGGCTATAGGCCAAGTGGGAGATTGTTGGACAATTATGACCCATAGCATATCAATATTTGTACAGAACATGGTGTTGTTGTACAAATTAACTATGTGACAAAGGAAATTGCTCTTTTATTATTTGTAATTGGATTACCGGGGATATATAAATGATAAAAGTCCATATGATTAGTACCAGATTAATAAGATATGAGACAATATTAATCCACGTAAGGTTTCATCATTAAATATCCCTAGTCGTAGTATTATCGAGACTGGACATCGATAATACGGAATAGGCTAGTATTACACTTGTACATGTTATGGAACCGTAAAGGCATAGTTCTCATATATTTGGGTATTGGATACTCATGCAAGTGTAATATGAGGTTCTGTTTACCGACAGTACGGAAACAGCTTCAATCTGGATAGACACATCGGAATCCTATTGGTAGTATGACTATATGTCTATGGGAATCTGAATCAGGGTAGGTGTATTGGTCTTAACCTGAGACTTGAATCGCTAATACTTGCGACAATCAGTATACTTTGGTTTTGGTCGTCCGAGGCTTTAACAGGTTCTGTGTACGCCTATTCTGGGTATACTGAGAATAGTAGTGTATTGGGCATGATGTCAAGATGGAAATATCACTTCAGTCATATGGAGATTATGATCACGCAGGGATACAGAACTGGTACTCTAAGTGCTATAGCCATCTGGGAAGTATGATTAGGTCATGACTTTCAGATCATAAAGAGACTAGTTGCTAGTGATTCGATATATGCTTCGTACGGGGCAGACACAACTCCAGCCTCAGGCCTAGCATGTGACATCTGATACTGGATCGCAATACGCAATACTTAGTATACTGCGCCTAGTATAGATTATGTATTCCTTAAAAGAATATTTCTGGAGAATTGGGTGGGCACGGTGCTTTGCTAGAAGCCAACTATGTCTTGTAAATCGGTAAGAATGTGGTACCAGGTACGCACGTGTTCGGATAGTCTGAAGACCGAAATTACTGCCAACATATTCAGGGATCTCATGGGTAGCTTCCCAAAGATTCACCGATGACGTTTGACTCGAACAGAATTAATCTGGGATTAATTATGAGAGAGAGAAAATTAATTTAGGATTAATTACGACAATAATTTATTTGGGATAGAATTCGAATAGAAGAGAGAGAACGATTAATTTGGAATTAATCGATTAAATAATATATTCGATATATTAAATGAAAGACTGCTCTTCTCACTAGCCACAGGTCATGCCGAGAACAAATAAAGAAGGGACGATTCGCGAGTGAGGCGGGAAGGAAGCCCTCAGCGGAACGTCAACTAGCGCGATTTCATAGCGGAATTGAAATTGGATTTTAATTCGGGCGAACGAATTAATTTAGAATTAATTTGTAAGCGAATTTAATAATAATTTTGTAAGGAATAATTATTTAATCAAATTGGATTTAATTATGTCGCAACAGAAAATTCGTTAATTTGGAATTAAACGAACCCAAGCCCGAGCGAAGTTGCGCGTTGAGATTGTTCGACTTAAATTCGGAGTTTACAAGTGGTGGGACCCACTTGACTTACATCACACTTTTGACTAGTGATGAAAGTGGTTGAAATGGAGTGTAAGCATTAGATTGCTTATTCAACACTTTAAACAATCTCTACACACTTTGCATTATTTTATTCATTTGGAATGACATTTACCTAATTGGATTTTTGGTAGATGGTAATTGGATTTTGGAAATCATTTTTACACAACACAAAAAAATTGGAAACTATCTCCCTCTCAACTAGCAATTGCCGATTGCTCTCCCTCTCCCCTTAGAAATTTTGTTTCAAAATTTCTTCATTACTAGCACAAAAATGAGTCATTCAAGGTGTTAGAGAAACTAATCCCAAGAGTTTGGAACACACTTTGGAAGCTTAGAGCTCAACATTCATACAAAAGGATTCAAAAGTTTTGAAATATCTACATCCAACAAATCCGATCAATGTTAGTTTTTCTGCAACTTCTTTTAGTATTCACACGAATCATGACTTAGATGATCATTGGCATGTTCTAGGAACCCAACACCAGGCATATCCGTCACAAAATCTAATTTTGTGTCCATAATTCACCCACCCGTAAGTTATAGCGACCATAGATAAACTCGCTGAATCATATAGGTCAAAGTCATTGCCTACATATAATCCATATGTCACAGGTATCCGGATTATCCCAGAGATATAGATATAAACATCAAATATCTATAGGTATAATTGTGTCGACGTATCTATTAGCAATCTAAATAACACTTGGAACTTACTTCCGAAGTATACCACGACCATGGATTTAACAGGTTGCTAATCATATAATGAATACCTATGCCATGTACACAGGACTGCCGGATACTATCTTGATACACACAGGATATCATGAGCATGAGTCTTCACCCAACGAACAGACGGAGGTCTGATATAAATAGATCGGTGACGTGACTGCCATCTAAGTGTGGAAGATAACTCATATATCCACAGTGGTATCTCAAGTCATAGAATCACTATGATACTCAACCCAAGAAGATTCTTATTGACGTTGGTGTACCATCTATTAGGTAATCTTCGGTGAGTCGTTCAGTGTTTATCAAATAAACACCTACACGTCTATATGAGTCTCCCGAGACTCATGGTTCATTGGGATAAACCATCAGACCAAGTCTGATATACGACATGTACTGGTCTCAACAGATTTTACTAACCGACCCATGTTAGTAAATCTTGACCAATAACTTAATTTGATAATATATTTCTAGTAGTGACGCTTCCAAATGTCAATTACAAACTACGTTGTAATTGCGCACTACATTATATATTATCGGGTCTTTGTCTAATATGTATATATATCACTAAACACGATTTAGTTTCAATATAATGAATTAGATCGAATATATATAATAAAAGTCAAGAGGTGCTACCAAAATAAGTAATATTATGGAAACATGTATTGCTCGTATTCATGAATCAGACATAAATACGATTCGGATTGGCACTCTGAGCACCAACCCTAACACTATCGCCTCAATTGATCAATCAAATCAATCATATGAAGTACATACGGGCCGACTGGTTGACCCTCATCCAGTCTTGAGTGAAACAGTTCCACCGCCACTCTATGAACCGTGATTTGCTCTTGATTCATAAAAAGTTCCCTAAGCCAGGTGATTATGCTATACACATCAGGCATATCAATATATTGCCTCTTTGTCTCCTAAGTCAATGAACCGAGGATATATGATCTAACCTTTAGGTCATCATCTTTCCATTTTTGGAAGGTTTCGTGCTCCTCGGGTATTGAATTGGGTGGTATAGCTAAAGGTATCGGTCCATCCAAGACATACCATAACCTATCTGGACAATTCTCACATCCATTCCAAGTCAGTAAAATTTTCGGGCCCTTTTAGCTTATTCATATCAAGCATACGAGCTAAAGGATTGTAAGACGAAGAGTCGACCATCATAAATCTATCATATAGATAGCGAAAGAAAAAATAAGCAGATTAAATATTTTCATACAATATCAAATAAAACATCAAATAAATCATGGATTTTTAATTTAAAATATGCCCTCCCACTGAATCATGCAATACTGTAATCCAAAATAGAAAGCAATAAAATAATTAAATTAAATTCTACAACAGGAAGTAGATCCCATAAATATATTTCGACTCACTGCTTTGGCACTTTCTTGTCTACGTATATTCATTAGGTAAAGAACCATTGTCAATCACAAAAAGTGACTCATAATTTTTCAGTCCTGATCGTTTCTCGTTGTGACAACTTTGACACGTTCACAATGAGGCATTTTCAAGGCTTAACTTGTCAATGATAAACTTAAAATACTCATGTAGTCATGACAGCTTTGGCACGTTCAGGATTTACATTTTCAATTAAATTTATCCATATCCATATATAATCGGTATAAATAAATTCTTATCAATTACATTTTCATAGCTTTGGCACGTTCTTGAATATAGCCATAGAAATTTATTTACATCCGTATTGATAAGGCGGACCAAGGAAAAAGCATACAAGAATACAAATTACTTTAAAGCCTTATTAATAGGGAATTTATGACTTAGATCCAATCTTAGAAAACATGCATCTACAGAAATAAGTTTTAGATTACATATCAAATATCAAGCTCGAATCATTTCATGGATTAAGAATCAGACTCGCTCTGATACCATTTGTTAGCGTATTTACGGTTTTGCCGGGTTTCGTAGCGGAAGACGAAAAATCAGATTTTTCAAATTTCAAAAATTTCTTTAGACTATTAAAATAAACTATTTATTTTAATATTAATTCCCAAATCGAATTTGGAAAAGTCCAAATTACCCCTTACCGAAAATTACCTAAAATACAAACTTTTTGTATTTTGCTCATTTTAGTCCAAAAATGTCAATTACACAATTAAGTGTTTCCAAAACACTACCAAAATAATTAGTATACTTCTAATATACCCAATTGCATCCATAGAATGAAAAGCCCCAATTTAGCATTAGGCATAAACCGTAGAAATTTCAATTAATCAAATTAATCAAATTTTCACCAAATTGACTTTCAATCTAGCATTACAATAATCATTCAAACATTCTTAAAGTCTCACCACATCCAAAAATAATCAAGAACAATTCTAGGATTCCATAAAGTGGTATAGAAACTCTAGAATGACAACTTTAATTTCCTAGAGAAAATCGAACTCTAATAACCATTATTAAGCTCAAGGTATCATCACACATGCATGTATATCCCAAAAAGTATCCAAGAAGCAAAACCCAAATTCAAGAGAAGAAAAAAATCAAAGATACATCATATGTAATTTAATTAAGCAAGGAAAACAATTTCCTCAACAAAGATAAAGAAATTTACCTTAACTTTCCCAAATCTTTGAGCTTTTGGTTTAATCTTTGATTCCACCAAGTTTTCTCTCTCTTAGGGTTTTCTTTCTTTTTGTTCTTGTTGTTGTATTAAAAAAGAAAATGAACAATTCCCCCTTTTATGCCTTGGCCAAGAATGTCCATGAAAGGGAGAGAGAGAGAAAAATATTTTCTTAATCAAAATAATTTTAACCAAAATTATCTAATCCAACTCACTTAAAATAAAAAGCCACATGTCACCATTTAAAGTATAACATAGGTCATTTCCATAAATGACATATGCTTATATAATTAAAATGCATTTATTTAAAGAATTAATTAATTAACATTTTAATCAATCAATTAATTTAATTAAATATATAATGTATTTCTACATTTACACTAAATGATAAAATACATCCATGCTTAACATATGTTCCACAATTCATTTGGTAATTAATTAATGCATATGTAATTAAATTATGTATCTAATATATATACACATTAATTTAGCAAATTACTGACTGTCTTCGCATATGTAATTTTTGTTTAACAGTTAAACAATTTCTGAAAAATCAATATTATTCGCTATAAGTCGCCTAGTTCAGGTATATCCATCACGAAATCAAATCCCGTGTCCATAAATTTTATCATTTGAAGTTGTTTAGCCATGTTATCGCAAAAGTGTAAACCTGTTGGGCCTTTTTCAACTGGGACAAGTTTGCACCTCGTAATAGTATGATTAAATGATTTAAAATGGTAATAGGCCGACTTATATATTCCATGCATCGCACGCATCTCATGCATCTCATGCATACACGCATCATGTTAACCCCTGTGTCTTAAAAGCCATCATAGATATCGTTGGGTTAGAAAAAAAAAAGGGTTTGTCAAGAAGGGTTTAACAAACACGAATATCGGGTAAAAGGAAACCGAGAAACAGAAAACCTTATGGCAAGGATAGAGAGATAAGTGAATGGCATCCAGCTGAGGTGTCCGAGAAAAGAAGAAGCTCGAAAGGCAATGGAAGCAGTACTGCCGGTGGAAGTTGAGATACAGTCCACGCGGGTATTAGCAGAAACAGAGTTACCTGAACAAGAATGGACCTCGCAGAGATTTGAATAGTTAGCACTGATGATAAGAGGATGAAGTCCTTACATCACATGCAGATACACCAGAAGAGGTTGGCTCGGGCATTCAACAAGAAGGTGCGTCCTACCAAGGTCAGAAAGGGTGATCTGGTACTTAAGCAGTCAAAGCCGTCGACGACAGACCCGAGGGGAAAGTTCAGACCCAACTGGGAAGGACCCTACATAGTCCAAAAAGTGATGGGAAATGGGGCAATGAGACTGTCAAATTTGGAAGGGAATGAGTTCACCGAGCCGATCAACGTGGATAGATTGAAGCAGTATTTTGCCTGAGGGAAAGAAGATCGAGCAGTCACCAAAGGAATTGACAGAAGACTTAACCCAACAGGATAGGAAATTCATCCATCCATGCATGCATGCATACACGTAATGCACTTGCATTCTTTTTGTGTTTTATTTTCTTTGTATTCATAGGTTTCAACGGAGAAAAAGAGAAAGCGGCAAATGCAAGCCAACCAGAAGCATCAACAGTACAATGTCATCAGTTTTAGGAATGAATCATGGGGTTGAGGCCCACATCAGTCTCAGGAATGATAAGAATCAATATCAGTTTCAGGAATGAATCACCGGGTTGAGGCCCGCGTCAGTATTAGTCTCAGGAAAGAATCCCAAGGTTAAGGCCCATATCAGTATAAGTTTCTGGAATGGATCTCAGGGGGCGAAGCCTACATTATCAGCGGTTGAAAGGAAGAATTCCAGTGGAGTGAATGAAAAAAAAAGAAGTCCTTGATGGTTAGGCATATGTCCGATGATGACATTGTTTGCTGTAGGGAGAAACCTTAGAAATGATAAGTGTGAGATGTGTTCTCATCCAGTATTCTGAATAGTTTATCTCAGCTAGACTCGAGAGCACTTGATCACGGGATCTTAGTGGTGGAAGCCTAAGTAGTCGGTAAGATGACTAGTTGAAGAGGTGATGGATCAGTGAATGACCGTTTGCCTAGATGTCCATCCTGGTTTACTTATGCTATGATATATGATATGGTTGGAAACAAGAAAGTCTCTGAAAAAAAAGTTCAAAATGAAGAGAAAGAGACAAGAGAAAAAAAGAAGAAAACCATATCATGTTGAGTATGAGGAAGTAATCACAGAGTGTGATCAAGACATCTAGGTTGGTTAGATCCACTGATCCGATTCTCCGAGACAAAATCATCGAGTTGGCTTACTTAAGGATTAAGCTGCAAAAGAGCCTTGGCACACACACACTAGGAGTCTAGTTCAGATCATTCATTCAGACGAGCGGATCTAAGTGTATTAAAAACTTTGAAGGTTCTCTGATTTCGACGCAAGACATCTGTTGAGGACGAAAATATGTTTAACTATCAAGATTATCTCGTGAGAGGTAGTACGGTATGTTGGAATGAACCATCAAATCACTAGTATCAGTCTTATGGATGAGTCCCAGAGTCGAGGCCCACACATCAGTAGCAGTTTTGGGATGCGTCCCAGGGTCGAGGCCCACAAATATCATCAGTAATTTTGGGGATGAGTCCCAGGGTCGAGACCCACATCGGTATCAGCTTTGGGGCGAGGGCCACGTCAGTATCAGTTTTGGGGAGAGGCCCACATCAGTGTCAATTTAGGCGCGAGGCCCAAATCAATATCAGTCCCGGGGGTGAGGCCCACATCAGTATCAGCATCAGTTTTGGGGATAAGTCCCGGGGGTGAGGCCCACATCAGTATCATCATCAGTTTTGGGGATGAGTCCCTGGGGCGAGGCCCACATCAGCAATATCCGTATCAATTTGGGGGCGAGGCCCACATCAGCATCACTTTGGGGGCGAGGCCCATATCAGCATCAGTTTGGGGGCCAGGCCCACATCTGTAACAGTTTAGGGGCGAGGCCCATATCATCATCGGTTTGGGGGTGAGGCCCACATCAACATCAATTTGAAGGTGAGCGCACATTAGTATCAGTTTTGGGGATGAGTCCCAAGGCCGAGGCCCACATCAGTTTCAGTTTTGGGGATGAGTCCCAGGTTCGAGGCCCGCACATCAGTATCAGTGTTGGGGATGAGTCCCAAGGCCGAGGCCCACATCAGTTTCAGTTTTGGGGATGAGTCCCAGGGGTGAGGCCCACATCAGTATCAGTCCAGGGTTGAGGCCGACATCAGTATCCGTCTGGGGCGAGGCCCACATCAGCATTATCAGTATCAGTTTTGGGGATGAGTCCCGAGGGCGAGGCCCACATCAGTATCAGCATCAGTTTTGGGGATTAGTCACAGGGTCGTGACCCACATCATCAGCAGTTTTAGGGATGCATCCCAGAGTCGTGACCCACATCATCAGCAGTTTGGGGGATGCGTCCCAGGGTCGTGACTCACATCATCAGTAGTTTTAGGGATGTGTCCCAGGGTCGTGACCCACATTGTCAACGTAATCGGGATGCGTCCCACGGTCGAGGCCCCCGTTGTCGGTTGCAGTTATCGGGATGCGTCTCAGGGTCATTGGCCCCCTGCATCATCAGTTTTAAGGATGCATCCCAGGGTCGTGACCCATATTGTCAGCGGTATTGGGAAGTGTCCCTGGGTCGTTGGCCCCCTGCATCATCAGTTTTGGGGATGCTGTTGGTAATTATCTAGGTCCCAAGATCAAACAAGACATGAAAAACATGCATGAATACACCAACGAAGATAGCGGAATACTTACATTGGTTGGTTGAGTCGAATCGAAGACGATGAAGCCAAAAACGCACTGCCATGGACGCCCACTGCATGCAGTCCACTGCCTTCTGTCTTCAATTTTTGAGCTGCGAAATGGAGCTCCTAAATTCGTCGGACGGATCCCGGCTCATGGTCGAACCTCCCTACCACCTTCGCAAGACTCGTAAGTGTGCTAGCACTTGAATTTTCACCATGAAAACCCACTCTAGCTTCCCTATTATTCACGCCCAAACTGGTTCAAAACCAGTGAAGAAAGCCACTGTTTTGGCGTGAGAGAGATGAGAGAGTTAGAGAGAAAAAATGTGTTGTTAACTTTTCTATTTCTCCTTTTGTTCTGTTTCAAAACCGTGAGAAGCAAAATGAAAAGCAATGATGTATAATATACCAAAAATGAATTTTTAGATAAAAACTCTTCAAAAAACGTGAAAAGCTTTTCCCTCCAAAAATTCATTAAATGGCATCATCATCACACATTGAGAATAGAGATAATGTATCATCCCATAAAGGTGACTAGATACATCAATCATCTATTCGTGTCAAGTGATGAGATATCGCGATGTGATTTGCGGATACCACTCGTTTCAAAATACGAATGTGTCCGCAAACACTTTCGTGCTCGGTTTCGCTAATTCTGAATTAACGAATTTCCGTCGCGACGTGAATTAAATAATTACGCCTAGCGAAATTACTATTCAGATCGCTAACGAATTAATTCTAAATTAATTCGTTTGCCCAAATTAAAATTTAATTTTAATTCCGCGTCGAAATCCAATTTCGTTTAATATATCGAATATATTATTTACCGATTAATTCCAAATTAATCGTTATCTCTCTTTAGACGATATTTTATCCTAGATAAAATATCTCCGTAATTAATCCTAGATTAATTTTCTCTCTCTTCTATATAATCCCAGATTATTCAAGAGTGCGAGTTGTGCGTCATCGGTGGATTATCGGGAAGCGACCCATGAGATCCCCGGATAAGCTGGCAGTAAATACGGTCGTCGGAGTATCCGAATCACGTACGTACCAAGTACTACGTTCTACCGATTTACGTGACAAGGTCGACTCCTAGCAAAGCACCAAGTCTTCCCAATTCTCCGGACATATCCATTTAAGAATATCAAAGATCTGTATCAAGCGTAAGTATACTAATGTATTGTGCATATCGGCCCAGTATCGGATAGTCACGTGCTAGGGCTGGGGCTGGATAAGTGTCTACCCCGTCCGAAGCACATATCGGATGTTGGTAACATAGTCTCTATAATCGGATATTCATGACCTGGTCACAATATCCCGATTGGTTGCGCAACACTCAAGAGCACTAGTACCGTATCCTGCGTGACATCATCTCCACTATGACTGAAGTGATACTTCCGTCTTGACATCACACCCAATACACTACGACTCTCTGATAAACCCAGAAGTGGTGTACGCAGAACCGGTTAAAGCATGTACCACCAAGACCAAAGTTTATCGATTATCGTAAGTATTAGCAATGTAAGTCTCAGGTTAAGACTATACACACCTACCTTGATTTCGGCCTCCCATAGACACATAATCATAATACCAATGGGATTCCGAAGGGTCTATCCAGAGCGAAGCTGTTTCCCGTACCATCGGTGAAACACGACCTCCTATCGCACTTGCATAAGTATCCAATACTTATATATATGAGAACTATGTCGTTGTGCCCTCACAACGCACACAAGTGCAATACTAGCCTATTTCGCATTATCGATGTCCAGTCTCGATAATACTACGACTAGGGATATTTAATGATTAATCCTTCGGGGATCGATACTGTCTCATATCATTCTCAGTCCAGGAACTAATCATAGGGACCTCTCTTCATTTATATATATATGGTGATCTAATCACAAATGATGAGAGTGCAATTTCCTTGTCACATAGTTAATTTGCTACAACAACACAATGATCTGTGCAAATAGTGGCGCTATGGGTCATTTTGTCCAACAATCTCCCACTTGGCACATAGCGAGTCACTCAAGTGTCCTACACCTGAACTATGTACGGTTCGCTCAAATTGCTGAGGAAAGGTTTTCGTCAGCGGATTTGCTTGATTATCGTCTGACGACGCGATTTACACGATCATCACATCGCCACGATGTATGATCCGAACGAATCAGATGAATTAGAAATATATATCTGGATCATCGATGAGACCTTTAATTCCTTAGCCTATGATGACGCCTAGCTCAGCTGCTAAAATACTATATCTAATCCAATTAGATTTATTTTCGACCCAAATGGCTTCTATTGCTGCCTCAGCTGCAGCAATAATCCGCATTTGTTGTTTATTCGGCAACATTTATCTTGCTCGGAATATTTCCAGCTTACTGTCCCGTTATTCAAACTTTATAGTACCGTAGTATTTAATTGTTTGGAAACTTGCAGCAGTGATCCCAGTCACTTCAAGTTTTCTTTCTCCATAGTTTAAGACAACATCTTTAGTTCTCTCAGATACTAACAGATGTTCTTAATCTTTAATCTAGTGATTATCACTTGGATTAAACAGATCGTGACTCCATATGCTCGAAGCGTATGAGACACCCTATCAAGTACATGTACAATTTCCCATAGAGTATTAACAACTCCAAATCTATCCCAGTAGATCTTTATTCCTTGAATAAAGGTTGTTACTCCCCAGAATTCTACGGAGAATTTCTATTAAAGAATATCTATGAAAGCCAAGCTTTCACCAATTGCTTTATTGGGAATTTAACTATCAGTGCCCTCCCACTAACCTCCATATATACACAAGAATTATTTCGTTTTGAGTCAAATCATAAACCATTATGATTATATCAAAACGTCAGTTCCAATAACCTTATGCTTGCTTCGATCCAAACATGAATCGAATGACCCGCAAACCTTGTTTGTCGGTTATACAAAATCGTCAGGATGTTTGTAAACATCCTCCAAAAGGTTTCCTTTTCAGGAAAGCGATTTTGATCTATAACTGACACATTTCATAAATGAAATATACAGTTATCAACAAGCATCTTCAAAATGGATTTACCATGGCAACAGGTAAAAGTTGAACCGTTATTAACACAATGTTGATAACGATACCTTTCCGTCACAAGCCTAGATTTGTACGTTGGTATGTTGCCATCCATGTATGTCTCCCTTGAAGACGATCATAGTACCAATAGGCACAATGCCTTGCGGTACAGCAACTAGTTTCTTGTGTATTTGAAGATTAATGGTATAGATTCATCATTGATGAACTATTTGTGTTCCATTAATGACTTCGTGCCTTGAACAGTATTACTCCGATTTTAATCGAGTATCACTATCCTCCCACTGACCACTGCATATCGGTATTCCTCTTAGGAAAACCGCATGGTGAGCAACAATCACATTGTTCTCAAGTGAGATTTATAAGTACTATACTTATGGTTTCCCTTAGGATAACCTATATTGGCACTTATCCTATTTGGGTCCTAAGTTTGGTATCATCATCCAACATTATGCCTGGCATACCCAAATTATCATAAATGAGAAACCTTGTTTCTTTCCTGTTCATATCCTATATGATATCTGTCAAACAGATTTATATGGAACCTTATTCTAAATAAGTTATGCACTGTTAATACATATCCTATTGAAGGAAACAGTAGCTCAGAGCGACTCGTGATAAACCTTATCAGGTCCAACAAAATTCGGTTTTAGTTTGGACATACCGTCTAACTAACGTGTCTCGGGACGAGTCCTCATTTGAAAGAATACCGTACTCTTTCATGTACGTATGAAACTTACTGCTTAAGTATTTTCATTACGGTCTTACCGAGGCGGAATAATACTATAGCCGATCTGTTTATGGTTCACATCTAGCCTAGCTAGATATGGGCCCACTTACTTCACCATGAATAGGGCTAACAGATCGGTGGTCCTTATACTATTACCAAGTAAATAGTATTTTAGGTACTTTACCTTATAAATTAGATTCGCAGACCTTATTTGAATAGTCAAATCAGTCCTAGTACCCATTCTTCAAAAGTGTGGATATACGAGTCTCTTTTAATTGTGTCCTAGACAACAATGCCACAAATAAGTCTCTATTGATCAAATCAATTGAGCTATTTATTTGTCATTTTATATGTTTGAGATTTTCATTATATTCAAAATATAAATTATGTTATTTACATCTAATGTATTTATCTCAGTATCATCTTTATATAATAAACACTTTAGTGTTCTAGAATATAAAGGTTTTAATCCGGAATGGATTAAACACTGATACAGAGATAATGTCTCTAGTCAAACTAGTTACATTATAACAGTTCCTAATTTAAGTACATACCCAAAGGGTTTCCTAAACTTAGGTATCTACGGTCGAAACAACGACTTTTGTCCCGTTTCTGATTTGCAGAGAAATCTCGGCTTGAAGTCAGTATCCAACTCATAGCGGATTCTGAACATCAATACATATATTTTATGTATCACACTAAGTATTTAAAATCCAATTTTAATACTAGTAGTGAACATAACTTTGACAAATATTTTAAAGTTAGAGCCTCGCCCTTTCTTTAATTCCTTCGTGTCTTCCATATCCAAATGGTAGTCACTTTGGGATATGTCAATTATCCTTTCAATATTTCACAAACCTTTGGCCAAGCCTTGGGTTTCGAAATATCGAAACGATGTGCACCTTGTGCTACATGCCCAATTGCAAACTTTTGACTTTTCACCTCTAGAATAGTCAATTAATTCTCCAAGAATTATTAATTGCAATTTAATACTTTTAAATCTAAAATAGATTTATGATAAGTATATTAATTAAGCATTAAAGTCATCATCACATAAATCTTCCAAAGATTTTATGCTCTACTTATTTGCTTAATTATGGGCTTAGTCATAATAAGTTATTTTATCAAAATAAATTAACCTATTATTTATTCCCAATTTGAAAATTAAATCATTTAAAATATTTTAATCCCAGATTATATTTTAAATATCCAACTTTTCAATTCTTTCTTGATTTCAATAGTCCAACTATTTAATCAATTTTAATAAGGTACTATTTATTATAATGATTACAATAATCCAATTATTTAATCAACTATAATTTTAATATTGATTACTATAATCTAATTATAAAATCAACTATCATTTTAATTCAATTATATTGATTACTATAATCCAATTATAAAATCAACTATATATTGAATGAGTTTGTATATAGTCCAACTATATATATTTTCAAAACAATATAAAATATTAGTCCAACTAATACTTTTGATAAACATGACGAGTGATATTTGTTTGAGCGCGTATGGCGAGTAATTGAACGAATGTTGCAAATTCAATACTTGCCTCCCACTATTTTTCGTCGAGCCTCTAACCCTCTGTCGAGTACTCGGGAAACCGTGTTTCCTAGTGGGCTAGGATCCCGTTAAATATCACACAATCTTGACTTTGGCCAACAAATTGTATGATAATTAACTAGGTAGATCTCGAAGATCAATTGGATCCCATCCAACTCCTAGATCCAGTAGGTGGACATCCAAGTCCCAAACATATATCTTATATATGTCTATACATCGAATGTATACCCTAACCTCTTTCCTCTGAATCAACTAGGCCTTGGCTTTGGCACAACAAACCTAGTGATCCCAGTCAAGCGCGGACCCATTGACATGGAAGCTTCGTAATCAATGTCAATGGACAAGAAGTGGTATTGACTTTGGCCAACAAACCACAACTTGGACACGACACCGATATGGAACAAAGCCTCGTGATTAAAACACATCTTTGATGGACAAGGGCTTGACTTTGGCCAACAACCCTGCCAATCTCGGATCTTGAATAAGAATCACTCAATGGAAGGAAAATGAACGCTTGATATTTAACGAGGGTTTTTCGCGTGCAAATTGGCTACCAATTTAATTATCTTTGTTAAGGTCTCATCATCATACACCCTTAAACATGCATTCTAAATACATAATAAAGCGAGTATGAAATAAAATAATAATGATATGCGGATGGATACTTAACACATTGATCCTAGATCAAATCTCTCACTTTCTCACTCAAGCTAGCACTTGTACTACTTCTACCCGTTACACTACACTTCTAAAGAAACCTCATATACATAGAGGGGAATAGGTGAGAAGAGAATACAATAGAATAGAGGTGATAAGGCTGGACACGCAGGTCCAATTTAATAAATCAAATTTATTACAACAATTTCTAAATTTGCCCACCCGACTAATATCCATCCGATATACATTATTTAATCAACACAACCACGTATTCACACACATAAGCATGCTATCAATCAATCAATCAAATTAATTAATCTGATAATTAAGTGATCATCCAATGTTCAAACAACGATTTGATTTTGTTCGAGTCAAACTCGTTTTTGCGAATAAGTACTTAAAGTACGAATTCATGAATTAAATTAAACTACATCCTTAAATCTAATTTAACATGTATTTAATACTAATTCACTATTCAATTCTAAATTAAATATTACACTTTTATTTAATAAACCTTTTACGATTTAAATTCCAAATTTAATCGTAACGCGTCTCAAAGACCGATTAACGTCCAACGTCAATTCAATTAAAGTCCAATGGGCTTTTAATTGATTTCTTAAGGCGTGGACTTTTGGTCAACTCGGGTCAAACCGATAACCAAAGTCCAATCCGGGATTTACCCCATAAGCCCATAAATCAATCTTGGCCCATTAGGCCCAATTGAACTTTAAAGGTTCATTAGCCGCATTTGGGCTTTATGGTTAAGGTTTTGGGCCCAATTGGATCCAATCCATTTGGCCTAAATCCAACTTGATAAAATCAAGCCCAATAGGCCCAAATACAACATTAAAGTCCAATTTCCAAAATTAGGCCCAATTAATTAAATATACAAAATCCAATTTCATATTCAATTAAACTAAAGTGTATTACATGATTAATAAACTAAATCAATATTTCTAAAACACTAAATTAGTCCAATTAATCATGCTTAATTCATTATTATATGTCCAACACACAAATTGAAAAATCAAACCCATTTACATGCTACAAAGCTCTCGGCCAAAGAGTAATATTTGTCCGATTTGAATTTAATCCAATTAATTTCACAATCGATATCAAATTACCATCCAATTTGATTTCATATACATCCAATGTGACAAAACCAAAAAATACCAAGACATTAAAGGGCATATACATTCGGCCAACACAAGCAATTTGGGGATTTTTATCCAATTCAAAATTAAATCCAATTCAATCTCAAATCAACATCATCCTACATCATTATAACTCATCCAATGAATCAAAATGAAAAAATCCAAGATTTCCAAATATACATCACATTCGGCCAACATAAGATTTTGGGGTTTTTTGTCCAATTCAAAGTACTATCCAATTGACCTCAAATTAACATCAAACATTATGATTCCAATTCATCTAATGAATCAAGAAACAAAATTTCCAAGAACCCAAAATCAATAAGGCATTCGGCCAAGGTCAAATATTTGGGGATTTTATGTTCAATTCGAAATCCAATCCAATTAGTTCCAAATTAATATTATCCTTAATGATTCCAACTTCATCCAATGAATCAAAATCAAAAAATTCCAAGAATCCAAAATACATACACATTCGGCCAACTCATAAAATTTGGGCAAAATTGATCCAATCACATTTTGTTGAAATTGATCAAATCAATCTTCAATTAAAGATCATTTAAACATGCTCAATTAATCAATTTAACCAAATCATGCTCAAAATCAAAATACCCAATATTACATTCATATTCGGCCAAGATGAAAAATTTGGGGAAAATAATTCCAAATCATTTTTCAACAAATTGGTCCAACCAAAATGAAATTAAACATGTTATAAGCATACTTAAACAACCAATTTATTCAAATCATGCTCAACAAACATTTACCCAAATTTTAAGCCCTAAAATTTCATGCTTGAACCTATAGCTCTTGATGCCATTGTTGGTAATTATCTAGGTCCCAAGATCAAACAAGACATGAAAAACATGCATGAATACACCAGCGAAGATAGCGGAATACTTACATTGGTTGGTTGAGTCGAATCGAAGACGAATGAAGCCAAAAACGCAATGCCATGGACGCCCACTGCATGCAGTCCACTGCCTTCTGTCTTCAGTTTTTGAACTGCGAAATGGAGCTCCTAAATTCGTCGGACGGATCCCGGCTCATGGTCGAACCTCCCTACCACCTTCGCAAGACTCGTAAGTGTGCTAGCACTTGAATTTTCACCATGAAAACCCACTCTAGCTTCCTTATTATTCACGCCCAAACTGGTTCAAAACCAGTGAAGAAAAGCCACTGTTTTGGCGTGAGAGAGATGAGAGAGTTAGAGAGAAAAAAATGTGTTGTTAACTTTTCTATTTCTCCTTTTGTTTTGTTTCAAAAACCGTGAGAAGCAAAATGAAAAGCAATGATGTATAATATACCAAAAATGAATTTTTAGATAAAAACTCTTCAAAAAACGTGAAAAGCTTTTTCCCTCCAAAAATTCATTAAATGGCATCATCATCACACATTGAGAATAGAGACAATGTATCATCCCATAAAGGTGACTAGATACATCCATCATCTATTTGTGTCAAGTGATGAGATATCGCGATGTGATTTGCGGATACCACTCGTTTCAAAATACGAATGTGTCCGCAAACACTTTCGGGCTCGGTTTCGCTAATTCCGAATTAACGAATTTCCGTCGCGACGTGAATTAAATAATTACGCCTAGCGAAATTACTATTCAGATCACTAACGAATTAATTCTAAATTAATTCGTTTGCCCGAATTAAAATCTAATTTTAATTCCGCGTCGAAATCTAATTTCGTTTAATATATCGAATATATTAATTTACCGATTAATTCCAAATTAATCGTTATCTCTCTTTAGACGATATTTTATCCTAGATAAAATATCTATGTAATTAATCCTAGATTAATTTTCTCTCTCTTCTATATAATCCCAGATTATTCAAGAGTGCGAGTTGTGCGTCATCGGTGGATTATCGGGAAGCGACCCATGAGATCCCCGGATAAGCTGGCAGTAAATACGGTCGTCGGAGTATCCGAATCACGTACGTACCAAGTACTACGTTCTACCGATTTACGTGACAAGGTCGACTCCTAGCAAAGCACCAAGTCTTCCCAATTCTCCGGACATATCCATTTAAGAATATCAAAGATCTGTATCAAGCGTAGTATACTAATGTATTGTGCATATCGGCCCAGTATCAGATAGTCACGTGCTAGGGCTGGGGCTGGATAAGTGTCTACCCCGTCCGAAGCACATATCGGATGTCTGGTAACATAGTCTCTATAATCGGATATTCATGACCTGGTCACAATATCCCGATTGGTTGCGCAACACTCAAGAGCACTAGTACCGTATCCTGCGTGACATCATCTCCACTATGACTGAAGTGATACTTCCGTCTTGACATCACACCCAATACACTACGACTCTCTGATAAACCCAGAAGTGGTGTACGCAGAACCGGTTAAAGCCTGTACCACCAAGACCAAAGTTTATCGATTATCGTAAGTATTAGCGATGTAAGTCTCAGGTTAAGACTATACACACCTACCTTGATTTCGGCCTCCCATAGACACATAATCATAATACCAATGGGATTCCGAAGGGTCTATCCAGAGCGAAGCTGTTTCCCGTACCATCGGTGAAACACGACCTCCTATCGCACTTGCATAAGTATCCAATACTTATATATATGAGAACTATGTCGTTGTGCCCTCACAAAGCACACAAGTGCAATACTAGCCTATTTCGCATTATCGATGTCCAGTCTCGATAATACTACGGCTAGGGATATTTAATGATTAATCCTTCAGGGATCGATACTGTCTCATATCATTCTCAGTCCAGGAACTAATCATAGGGACCTCTCTTCATTTATATATATATGGTGATCTAATCACAAATGAAGAGAGTGCAATTTCCTTGTCACATAGTTAATTTGCTACAACAACACAATGATCTGTGCAAATAGTGACGCTATGGGTCATTTTGTCCAACAGATGCGTCCCAGGGTCGTGACCCACATTGTCAGCAGTATTGGGATGCGTCCCAGGGTCGAGGCCCCGTTGTCGGTTGCAGTTATTGGGATGCGTCCCAGGATTGAGGTCCACTGCATCATCAACTCAGCTCGAAGCAACATGCAAGTCAGATGGCAGCTGGCGAGCCAGGTTAGTAAAAATGCATTGCACAACTTTGATAGGATTGTCATTGTCACACACTTCACAAGTCACATCAAAGTGGGGGCGAATGTAGGCACTGTATTTTTGCATGTAAGTCCCTATGATGAGTCTCATTTGGAGGCACTACCTTTTAAGTCGCAGAAGTCACGGGAAACAGTCGTCGGAAGAGGAAAAGTAAGAAATCAGTATCTTGTTGGATTAATTCGTTTGTTTATGCTTCGGGTTTGCTTGTTGGACTACCATTTTAAAACACAACCTTAGCCCACATATCACTAAGACACATACCAATCCCATCTCACCCAAGCCCAATCCAAAAATAATTAAAACAGTTAAAATATATGTCACAAATTAAATTAAATTAAATTAAAACCAATTAAATTAAATTAAAATCTAATTAAATTATATTAGTAATTTAAATAAATCACTTCCAAAATTAAATAAATCACTCACCTAATTTAAAAAAATCCCCCACCAAAATATAAATATTCTTGCCTAAAATAATCAAATTAAATACACACATAAACTACTTGATTTTGTTTCCTTTTCAAAACCGATGCACAACCCTAACCCTAATACCCTACTACAAAATATAACACAAATTAAACCCTAAGGACTTCACTCTCTCGGCAAAAACAATAAACAGAAAAATAAACCCTTAATACCTTCTCCCTTCTCATCATCACCGAGCAACCAAGACAAAAAATCACCTAGAAACCGAGCATCCATAACACTAAATAACAAACACCATGCGCAACCAATAACAGCCCTGAAACAAGCCTCTTAAAGCCTCACAACAACACACATAAACCATTCACGTCAAACTGCCACATGCCCTAAACCCTTGCGCCTAACCAAAAAAATCCACCCATTGTGCCACCTGCCCACTCACCAGCCCTCATCCAGTAACTTCACGCCCCTACACAGCCTTCACGCACATAGCCTTCACGCATCAACGTAAATCTATTCGCCCATGCATGTAAGCCCTCAACTGCCCCTCAACTCCACGCAAAAAGCCACCTCAACAGCCCATAAAGTCACAGCCACTCACGCCTATACACCACTCACAGCCACTCACGCCTATACACCACTCACAGCCACTCAACCAATTCACTTCATCAGCCCTTCACTCAGCCTGCGCGCCACAGCCCCCCTGATCACATAACAACAAACCACCTGCCTCTCAAACACTTCACGCCTAATCAACCTTCAATGCAAAACTGTCCCATCAGCCTCCTTCATTCACATTCACGTACCCTTTAAACAGCCTGACCTACACGCACACACCCCCTACTGTACTGCCCAGTGCGCCACATAAATAACCCATAAAATAGTCCACAAACTGCATAAAAACTGGCCACAAACCCTTCCAAAACTGCCTAGTAAAACTACCCTAAAACAGCCTAAAACAGCCCTTGAAACTGCATTGCAGTAACCGAAGATACACCCCAAAAATAGTAGCCTTTTATCGCAAAACAGTGACTGAAAATAGCAGCAAAACAACAGTGAAATGGAGTGAAAACAGCAGCCCAAACAGCGAAACAGTGAGGGAAAATGTTGAACCAGTGAACCGGAGGAGTTGCGGAGCATCAACCCTTCCGAAGACCACGTACCGTACTTCCGAGAGACGATTTAAAAGGTTAGACCTGAGGGCACTTTTTGTATTTATTTTCATTTATCTTTTAATTGTTTTATTTATTTTTTTCGCATGAGAGTCGTGTGTGGATGCATGTTGTGGCTTTGAATGGATGGAAAAATTTGTCATCTCTTGTGGTATATAGGATGGAAACCCAGACATAAATTCTGTAGCCGAATCTGAATGGACGGTAGTGCAGTCTGTACTTGGGAGACAACTCCACGTATCACTTGAGCAAACGGCACATATTTCGCTTTACTATATCTTGTTTGTTTATTATCCATATTTTATATTCCGCCATTTAATTTCCGTATGTTATTTTCTTGTGTAATGATGATATAGTGCGCATGGGCTTAGTATGTTGGTCTAAAGGTCCTCTATTTGAGAGAAGAAAAGTCTAAAAGACTATCTTTACGACAATACTTTGCTGCGCCGGATGAAGTATGTTCGATTGAATGCGAGATACGTTTAATCGGCCATGCGAAGTCCCATATCCTTGTCTTATTTATTTTATATGCATTGTGATGTGATGCGCATGGGCTTAGTATGTTGGTCTAAAGGTTCTCTATTTGAGAAAAGAAAAGTCTAAGAGACTACCTTTACGACAGTACTTTGCCGCGTCGGATGAAGTATGTTCGATTGAATGCGAGATACGTTTAATCGGGCATGCGAAGTCCTATATCCTTGTCTTATTTATTTTATATGCATTGTGATGTGATGCGCATGGGCTTAGTATGTTGGTCTAAAGGTTCTCTATTTGATAGAAGAAATGTCTAAAAGACTACCTTTACGACAATACTTTGCCGCGCCTTTTAATATTCCGCCATTTATTTTCTGGAAGTTATATGTTTATGTGTTGATGATATAGTGCGCATGGGCTTAGTATGTTGGTCTAAAGGTCCTCTATTTGAGAGAAGAAAAGTCTAAAAGACTACCTTTACGACAGTACTTTGCCACGTCGGACGAAGTATGTTTGGTTGAATGTGAGATATGTTCAATCGAGTATACGAAGTCCTATATTGTTGTCTTTATTTTATATGCATTGTAATATAATGCGCATGGGCTAACTAGGGTGGATTAAAGGTCCTCTATTCGAGGGAAGCGCCAGAAGGCTACCTTTACCACGATGTTTTGCCGCGCCTTTTATTATGTCATTTACCCTTTGCATATCATTGCTTTATTTATGCATGCATTGCGCATGGGCTAACTAGGGTGGATTAAAGGTCATTTATTCGAGGGAAATGCCTAAAGGCTACCTTTACCACGATATTTGCCACGCCGAACGAGGTGCACTCAATTGAATGTGAGATGTGTTTAATTGGGCAAATGAGGTCCTACATTATGTATTTGTTCAAACCATGCATGTGTTTGTGTCGTTTCAGATGCCATTTTGGTAATCTCGTTCGAATGCATTTCCGAATGCTACACGAACGTATGCATTTTGTCTTAGTCCGTTCGAAAGCGTTTACGAACGCTACTCGAATGCGCATGCATTTTGTTTTTATCATGCATTAGGTTTTATCCCGTTCGAACGCGTTCTCGAACGCTATACGAACGCGAACCTTCTGTTTACCATTCGAACGTATTTTCAAACGCTATATGAACGCATATACAGTGAACCGAGTCATTTTCATCATATTTCATACATGATTGCTTCTTGGGTGATTTCTCTTGCATTATGTAATTAATCATATCATTCCATTATTGACACTTTTACTATTGTCATCTATTTATATTCCCGCATTTATCTATTTGATGTGTTCGTGAGATTGTGTTTAAGCATGATTAGGTCGTTAGTATGTTCCTTGTTTCTTAAAGCATGATTTAGCCATTAGTACGTTATTCCTCTATGCATGATTTAGTTATCGTATTTCGCAATAGGTGTTCAATTTACGTTTATATTTAGGTTGTTATTTATTTTTCTTGTTTGATAATTCAACATGTTCATGAGATTATTATGTGATATCGTATGTTTGCCGTCATGATGATTTATTTTATACATGCGAACTTATGAATATATTATCCTTGGAAATATATGTTGCTTAGGCTTGGTTAGATTATTGCGCAAATCATAATATTACAAGTGGCATAAGTAAGAGACCATTCTGAACCTAACAATTTGAGGTCTTCCCTTGCGAGGGGTGAATGCGGCCTTAAATCATTTTCCCGGTTCACACCGGGTGGCGACTCTATGTTATTTCTCCGGTTTAGTTCCTGTTGGAGTTCTACGGTCCCAAGGATCGAATACAAAGCAAGAAATAAAAATGCGAATACATCACAGATTTGCGGAATACTCACATCGAGCAGTTGAGCGACGCGACAACGAACAAAAATTCCATTTTCTGCTCACAAGAAGTCACGGCAGTGGCAGTGAAATAGCTGTTGGACAAAATGACCCATAGCGTCACTATTTGCACAGATCATTGTGTTGTTGTAGCAAATTAACTATGTGACAAAGAAATTGCACTCTCATCATTTGTGATTAGATCACCATAGATATATAAATGAAGAGAGGTCCCTATGATTAGTACCTGGACTGAGAATGATATGAGACAGTATCAGTCCCCGAAGGTTTAATCATTGAATATCCCTAGCCGTAGTATTATCGAGACTGGACATCGATAATGCGGAATAGGCTAGTATTGCACTTGTGCACGTTTGTGAGGGCACAACGGCATAGTTCTCATATATATAAGTATTGGATACTTATGCAAGTGCGATAGGAGGTCGTGTTTCACCGATGGTACGGGAAACAGCTTCGCTCTGGATAGACCCCTCGGAATCCCATTGGTATTATGACTATGTGTCTATGGGAGGCCGAAATCAAGGTAGGTGTGTATAGTCTTAACCTGAGACTTACATCGCTAATACTTACGATAATCGATAGACTTTGGTCTTGGTGGTAGGGGACTTTAAACGGGTTCTGTGTACACCATTTCTGGGTTTATCAGAGAGTCGTAGTGTATTGGGTGTGATGTCAAGACGGAAGTATCACTTCAGTCATATTGGAGATGATGTCACGCAGGATACGGTACTAGTGCTCTTGAGTGTTGCGCAACCAATCGGGATATTGTGACCAGGTCATGTATATCCGATTATAGAGACTATGTTACCAGACATCCGACATGTGCTTCGGACGGGGCAGACACTTATCCAGCCCCAGCCCTAGCACGTGATTATCCGATACTGGGCCAATATACACAATACTACGGTATACTACGCTTGATACAGATCTTAATATTCTTATGAGAATATATCCGAGAATTGGGAAGACTTGGTGCTTTGCTAGGAGTCGACCTTGTCTCGTAAATCGGTAGAACGTAGTACTTGGTACGTACGTGATTCGGATACACCGACGACCGTATTTACTGCCAACATATCCGGGGATCTCATGGGTCGCTTCCCAAAGATTCACCGATGACGTATGACTCGCACTTATATTAATCTGGGATTAATATGATGAGAGAGAGAATTAATCTGGGATTAATTTCGGAGACATTTTATCTAGGATAAAATATCAATTGAAGAGAGAGAAACATTGATTTGGAATTAATCGAGGAATTAATATATTTGATATATTAAACGAAATTAGATTTCGACGCGGAATAAAATTAGATTTTATTTCGGGCGAGCGAATTAATTTAGAATTAATTCGTTAGCGACGTGAATAATAATTCCGCTAGGCGCAATTATTTAATTCTCGTCGCGACGGAAATTAGTTAATTCGGAATTAGCGAATTTGGGCCCGAAAGTGTTTGCGGACACATTCGTATTTTGAAACGGGTGGAATCCGCAAATCACATCGCGATATCTCATTACTTGACACGAATAGATGATGGATGTATCTAGTCACCTTTAAGGGATGATACATTGTCTCTACTCTCAATGTGAGGTAATGATGGCAAATGATGTATTTTCCTTGGAGGGAAAACCTTTCACGGAAAATGAAGGGTTTTTAATTAAAAAAATTCATTTTGTATTTGATACATTTTGGCTTTTCATTTGGCCACTGACTCACGGTTTTTTGTTAAAAACAAAAAACAAGAAGTGAAATAAACACTCTCTCCTCTTCTTCTTCTCCCCTCTCTCACGACATTTTCTGGTTTTGCAAAGGCAGTGAACTGCCGAACAAGATAAAAGAAAATGGAGGGAAGCAAGTGTGTTTTGTGGCAAAACAAGAGTGCTAGCACACTCCGGGTTCAATGCGAAGGTGATAAGGGAAGTATACCCATGAGCAAGGAACGTTTTGATGAAGCTTGGAGCTCGTTTTTCTTGATCAAAATGGATCAAAACAGAAGCACAAAACCGAAACTGCAGCAGTGGGCGCACTTGACAGTGAACTGCCGTGAGCAGTGGCAGTGGGCAGTGAGTTCGTTTTTTGTTGCCAAATCGCATCTCAACCGCTCGATGTAAGTATTCCGCACTTAAATCGTTGTATTCGCTTATGATTCATGCTTGAGTTTTGATCTTGGGACCTCTAGAAACTCCAACAATAGCCCACTGTTTTCGGCTTCAATCTTCCTCCATCAAGCTCCAAGCTTTGTGATTTGATTCCAAGTTCATGGGTGGACTTCCCTATCACCTTCGCATGTCTCTCGGAGTGCTAGCTCTTGATGATTTTGCCACAAAATCATCACACTTTGCTTCCCTTTTTCTTCATTGGCTCTTGGCATTTAGGCAAAAACCAGAAGGAAAAACAGCCCTCCATGGGCGTGAGAGAGGGAGAAGTTAGGAAGAGAGAGTTGTGTGTTTGTTGGCTTAAAAGTGTATCTAATACACTTAATTAATTTCCAAAATTAATTTACCATTTTTTTTTATTTCAAAAAGTCAAATGATTTATGCCAACCACTTCCATCATTCACATCATTCAATGAATAGTGACTGGTGTCAATCACTCAAAGTGAAAGACATCCATCACCTGATTGACGAATGATGTGACGCTAAATGCGACTAGCGATTTGACGCTTGATTTGACTTGCGTGCCGCACTCGAATTCAAAATGCGAATACGCTCTCGCAAATAATCACGGGCTCGGGTTCGCTAATTCCAAATTAACGAATTTTCCGTTGCGTCGTAATTAAATCTAATTTAATTAAATAATCATGCCTAGCATAATTACTATTCACGTCGCTAATGAATTAATTCTAAATTAATTCGTTTGCCCGAATTAAAATATAATTTTAATTCCACGTCGAAATCCAATTTCGTTTAATATATCGAATATATTAATTTATCGATTAATTCCAAATTAATCGTTATCTCTCTTTAATTGATATTTTATCCCAGATAAAATATCTCCGTAATTAATCCCAGATTAATTTTATCTCTCTTCTAATTAATCCCAGATTAATTTTCTCTCTCTTCTAATTAATCCCAGATTAATTAAAGTGCAAGTCATACGTCATCGGTGAATCTTCGGGAAGCGACCCATGAGATCCCCGGATATGTTGGCAGTAAATTCGGTCGTCAGACTATCCGAACACGTAAGTACCTAGTACTACGTTTATACCGATTTACAAGACAAAGTTGGCTTCTAGCAAAGCGCCATGCCTACCCAATTCTCCAGAAATATCCTTACAGGAATATAAGATCTATATCAGGCGTAATATACGTAGTATTATGTATGTCGATCCAGTATCGGATGATCACGTGCTAGGCCTGGGGCTGGAATTGTGTCTGCCCCGTACGAAGCACGTGTCGGATGTCTGGTAACTAGTCTCTGTAATCGGATAAACCTGACCTTGTCATTTTATCCCGATGACTGCAGTACATAAGAGAACCAGTACCGTATCCTACGTGACCATCATCTCCATATGACTGAAGTGATACTTCCGTCTTGACATCACACCCAACACACTACGATTCTCGATATACCCAGAAGAGGCGTACATAGAAACCGGTTAAAGCCCTGGACAACCAAAACCAAAGTATATTGATTGTCGTAAGTATTAGCGGTGCAAGTCTCAGGTTAAGACCAAATACACCTACCCTGATTTCGGACTTCCATAGACACATAGTCATACTACCAATGGAATTCCGAGGGGGTCTATCCAGAGCGAAGCTGTTTCTCGTACCATCGGTAAAACACAACCTCCTATTACACTTGCATGAGCATCCTATACCCAAAAATATATGAGAACTATGCCGTTGTGCTATCACAACCCGCACAAGTGTAATACTAGTCTTTTATGCATTAACGATGTCCAATCTCGATAATACTCTGACTAGTGATATTTAATGATTTATCCTTCGTGGACTGATACTGTCTCATATCATTCTCAATCCAGGAACTAATCATATAGACCTCCTATCATTATATATCTTGGTGATCTAATCACAAATGATAAGAGAGCAATCTCATTTGTCACATAGTTAATTTGTACAACAACACCATGATCTGTACAAATAGTGACGCTATGGGTCATAATTGTCCAACAGTTCCCCTGTGGGCTACTCCGTACTCCCGACCGGGCCGCGAGCTCGGGATAACGTCACCGATTTCTGTGTCCTACACATGGCAAGGAGACCCGGACCCGACCCAGATCCGCATGGATCCGGATGATCGGGAATTACGACTCGGGGGAATCCGGATCCGGACCCGGGATCGCACGGTTCCGGCCCGGAAAGACCCGGGTCTGAAAAAATAATATAATAAATTAAAATATAATGAAAAATATAAAACAATATGCATATATATGATCAATGCGTAAACACACACGTATAACGCAAACGCACGTATCGTTCAAGTAGTATAAAAATATCGATCCCACGAGGACTTAATTCCTACTGTTGTTATTAATTATTGATACTATTTATTTACAAATATCTAATTGAGGGAGAAGAGAATGATTGCTTGATTGATTTGGTTGATTGTAGATTTGCTAAATAAATAAATAAATAAATAAAAAGACAAAAGAAAATACTAAAGAAAATAACAAAAGACACAAAGATCTAGGGTTGTGAATCCTTCTAATATCTTTTAAAAGATGAAGTGATTATTTTATGTTTGTGTAATAAATCAGTTTACTAACCTGGAACACTAATTATGCAAAAGCCTCTGTCAATGGTCAAACGCAAATACCCAGTATAACCCAATTGAACCATATGTCTATGTCAACCAAATTATCTGGATTCATTAAGTTTAAGTTCCAATTATGGTTACCCCCGCCATACAGGTATATGTCTATCCTGTAAGGAAATCTATTAAAGGGTTATCTATCCTCAAGGAAGATCGTGGGCTATTAAGTCTAATGCTTAAACCTAAAATCCCTATGTCTAGTTCATTTTAATTTACCACATCAATCTTATTGGTGATCAGACAACAAGAAGCATTAAGCTTAAGACTTAATAAGTAAACCTTTAAATTACCCAAACTATAAAATAACTCCTTATAAACCGGTGATATTAGAATTCATCACAACCCCAGATAACTAACACATAACTAGGGCTAGTAAAAACTTAAAAGTAAAAGACATAAAGTAAAAGTTGAAAAGTAAAATAAAATAAAATGCTAAGGTAAAAGGAATTACTTTTACTATTTACTATTTTAGATATCTCCCATAAAATAATATATAAACTTGTGATTCTTTTTCCAACCAGCCATAAAGGCGGTAACCTGATTAAGTCAAATTAAGTCCAACCAGCCATAAAGGCGGAACCAAAATTAAATTACCAACCGACCAATCTGACGGTATCCTTGATTAGTCAGGTTTAAACCAGATTAAAATGAATTACCAACCGACCAATCTGGCGGTATCCTTTTTAAGTCAATATTTTAAATAGTGAGTATATTATTTTTAAGGGAGATTAATCTAAATAGTAACAGTAAAAGAATTACATTTCACCATAGCTGGGGAAATTACATTCTCATGGTGAATAGTAAAAACTGTAAAAAGTAAAAAGTAAAAATTAATTACTATTATTACAAAAAGTAATTTAGATTATTTACAAAACTAAAAAAAAATAAAAAAAAATAAAAACTAAAAAACTAAAAGAATCTAGAGAGAGAAACTCTCTTTATATAGAATAGAAGAGAGAGAGTGTTACAACTAAAACTGAAATTCGAGCTGAATTTATAGGCCCTGGTAGGCTTTCAGCGTCGCGACGCCAAGGCCTTTGGCGTCGCTACGCTGGAAGCCTGTTGGTTTGCAGATTCTGGATAAGCTGATAAGGTGACACGTGGCAGAGTTGTTGGGCTTCAATTATTGTGACACATGGCAGCTTCTGATTGGTCTATGAGATTCTTATCCGCCACGTGTCAGATAAGGATTAGATACTCAATGATTGATGCTGACGTGGCGGTGACGTGGCGACACGTGGGAAAGAGACTGTCGGCACAGTAAGATTACGACACGTGGCACTTCCTGATTGGTTGATGATGACGTGGCGGTGAGGTGGCAGTTTGACTTGGTCAACCTGGTGATGTGGCTGATGACGTGGCAATGACGTGGAGTGACACATGGCACACGTGGCGATGGCGACTGTCGGCACCGTAGGATGCTGACACGTGGCACGGCGCATGTTAGCAGATCGGCTGTGATGGTGACACATGTCACAGCGCACGTTAGCAAAGTCAAACTTTTCTCAGATTCTGATTTGTGGACCCGGCGCACGTTAGCACTGTTCGGCCCACGTTAGCACTGTTCGGCGCACGTTAGACGTCGCGACGCTGAAGATCTTGGCGTCGCGACGCGGAAAATTACCAAAATGCCTTTTTCTTCCAATTTTCACTACTTTGGCCCAAATCACCTCCAGAGTGTCCTGAAACTTTATTTATCTACATAATAACACAAAACACATCAAAATATTCACAAAACTCAAGAAACTATACAAAATATTAGGTTAAATGAGTGGGAAATAGTGATAGATTTACCACTCATCACACCCCCAAACCTAACATTTTGCTAGTCCTCGAGCAAAACATAAAATAACATAAATAAATTAACTAAGCCACTTTGGTAGGGATCACGGTTACATTTAGCGTATGCAACAAGCCTTTAAACCCCTAGGTGTCCCTAGTGGACGAGTTGTAGTCTCGTGAGGGTTTACAGGAATGATACCAACAAACATTTTACAAAAGTAAAAAGGTAGTAAAACTAATGCACACAAAAGCAAAAAGACAAGAGAAAAGAGAATAAAGAAGTTAGTAACTAATCAGGTGAAACTTCTACTCCAAGTTTCTATTTGTTTTGTTTTATTCTAAATTACTGAATAAGTAAATTCTCCGATTATTTTTACCATTCTTAATATACATAGCCAACAAAATATTAAACAACTTATTTTTTCCCACAACAGTCATGAGTGCAGTTGATAAGAGAGTAATATTTTTGTCCTAAAGTTCTATCAGATTTCACACCTTTTTGTAGCAATGGAATAATTTTTCTCATTTTTCTGATTTTTTCTTTGATTTTTTTTCTCTATTTTTATTTATATACAATATCTTCCATCTATGTAACGAGTGTTGGGTCGGTGGCTCCCAAACCAGTTGGCTTTAGGGCACCAGGTGTTAAGACACCCATACAGACTTAATTACTCAGACTTCAGATATATATATTTTTGCAGCATCTTTGATTCATGTAACGAGCTTTGGGCCAGTGACTCCCAAACCAGTTGGTTTTAGGGCACTAGGTGTTAAAACACCCTTACAGACTTAATAACTCGAATCTCAGACGTTTTTTTTTTACTCCACTGCTTTTTGAGATGCTTCCTCCAATTAAACTAGAGCATTGAATATTACAAACTTTTTAATTATAGCTCATGTCTGTATTTTACTATATATGTTGATAATACCTGTCAACTGAGCATATGAAGATCCATTTTAGTCCGTTTTAAGGAGAATTCACAAATTAAATAATTCAAAATGAAATAAACAAAAATTAACTTGTTTCAAAAAATAGGCTTGAGATACGTCTCAGGAGTGGAAACTCCTTACTCGGCTATCTTTTACCAATTTCACCCTTTAAGTCAAAATAAAAACACAAAAACGCAAAATTTTTTTGTAATTTTTGAAAAATTTTCAAATTTTTTTTTATTTTTCGAAAAATTTTGAACTAAAAAAAAAAAAACAACACACAAACTAAAAACAAGGTACTGATCAACTAATTTCCTCCCCCAAACCTAAATGAGACATTGTCCCCAATGTCTTAAACAGTAAAAGGAGAGTTAAGAAGGTCGTACCTGGTTAGCTGAAATCTACATGAAATTAAAGGTTAAGATCCAGATTAATCCGACGCTTCTTACCACGATCGTCCTCGGACCAATTTATCTTTGAAAGGATAGGGTCAACTTGTGGTTCATAGGCTATGAGTTGGTCTATTAGATCCGGAGCAGTTCTGGCAGTAAAGAGGAAATCTTTCATAGGTTTTGACACGAACCCATTTCTCCGAGCATCATCAAGAAACACACAAAGAAAATCATAAAATCCATCAACATTAAACAGTCCAAGCGGTTTCTGGTGTATGTTCAGGTTCGCCCAAGATAGAACAATAAAAATTTCCTCCAATGTACCCAAGCCACTTGGCAAAGCGATAAAAGCATCAGCACGGTTAATCATTTCTACCAGTCGTTCAGACATACCTGGCACAATAAGTTCCTCTCCGTTTGATGATCCAATAAGATTTGCCTCTGCCAAGGGTTTTGGGATGATTCCCAAAACGTGACTGCCTCCTTCCTGTACAGCCTTTGAAACGATCCCCATAAGTCCAAGATTGCCTCTGCCATATATTAAATGCATATTCCTTGCAGCTAAGACTCGACCCAATTCCTGCGCTGCCTCTACTTATTGTGGCTTAGTACCAACACTACTACCGCAAAACACACAGATGTTTTCAACTCGTCTTCTTGAAGTGGCTTCCATTTTTTATGTATTTCTTTCTCAAATCAGGATGCCTTCCAAAGTGCAATGACGAGCTAAATTTATAGTACCTGAAACAGATGAGTAATAATAGCACTAATATCTTCCATAGGAAGCTTGTTTAGCTAAACAACAAAATGAAATCGTGAAAGGTCAAAAATTCTGGATCATGTCTACGAAAATAAAGATAATTACAACAGAAAAGTGAATCAAAGCAATAATTAAGGCAACGGAATTGTGTACGCAATACGCCACTCGCTTAGTATAAATTCATTAGGATGCGTCTCAAGAATCCATTCCTTACTCAGCCATCGCTAATGAATTAGCTTTCATTTTTGCCAAACACCATTCCTTCTGTCTAAAAATGCTCCATTTGTGCTTTTCCCTACAAAAATAACACACAAAATTAAAAAATTCTACAACATGTATACACAAAATATAAAACAGAAATTACAACAAATTACCTGGGTTGCCTCCCTGCTAGTGCTAAATTTTTCGTCTTCTGCCAGACGTGACTGAAATTCATCTGTTAAGGAGGTTTCAATATCGTTTTAGATGTCCGATCAAAGACAATCCCGTGAGCGTTGCTTTTGAAGGGTCTCTTCCAACGGTAAGATGGAAAAAAAAGTTTTGTCTCATTCAGTGCTCGTGCCACCTTTTTGATCTTTGTTTCTCCAGTGGTTCCTGAAAAGAAAGAAAGAAAATCAGGAGGTCTTGTATGGTTGTGGGAACACAGGATCTGGGGCGACGCATGCTGTCCCGGGCTCGCGGCCCGGTCGGGAGTACGGAGTAGCCACGGGGGACTAAACCGGAGAATAATGGAGTCGCCACCGGTGTGAACCGGGAAAATGAGATTTAAGGCCGCACTCACCCCTCGCAAGGGAAGACCTCAAACCATTGGGTTCAGAATGGTCCCTTACTTATGCCACTTGTAATGACAGGATTTATGTGATAATTTAATCAGGCTTAAGTAGCACTTATTTCCAAGAGTATCATGCTTCTAAATTCGCGGGTACAAAATAAAACTTATACATATATTTCACATATATCTCACATCTAAGAACACATGCCTGAAAATACCTCAAAGTAACAATGAACATACAACTTCATTCAGCATATCATATTCATGAAAAACACAAGCATACATAATAACAGCACAAGCATACATGTGAGCACTTTTCCAAGTGATACGTGGAATTGTATCCCAAGTACAGACCGCATTACCGTCCATTCGGAATCGGCTACGGAATTTATGTCTGGGTTTCCATCCGATATATCACAAGAATAATACTACTCCAAGTCATCATGGCATATTTATATGAATCGTAATGCGTTAAATCAAGACTAAGGCAAATGACGCAACTAATGGAATAAACATGCTTTTCATTATTATTGCACAAAGATAAGAATGACTATGTGTGGTTCCATAAAAAAAATCACCTAAGAAACAATTATACATGGCATGTGATGAATATGTCTCAGTTCAGTGTGTTCGCGTTCGTGTAGCGTTCGTAAACGCGTTCGAACGGTAAACAGAAGGTTCGCGTTCGTATGGCGTTTGATAACGCGTTCGAACGGAAATGAAAAAGAATGCTCACGTTCGTATGGCGTTTGTTAACGCGTTCGAACGGAAATGAAACAGAATGCTCACGTTCGTATGGCGTTCGTGAACGCGTTCGAACGGAAATGAGACCTGATGCATGATAAGGCAAAATGCATGCACGTTCGAGTTGCGTTCGTAAACGCGTTCGAACGGGAACAGACCTGATGCATGAAATGGGATGCAATACATAAACAACAAAATAAAGGGGCACGGCGAAGTACTGCCATAAAGGTGGCCTTTTGGGGCTCTTGGTCTCTCAAAGCGAGGACCTTTAGACCAACATACTATGCCCATGCGCATCACATCACAACAAATGAAATAAAGACAACAAAAGTGTAGGACTTCGTATGCCCAATTGAACATACATTCAACCCAACACACTTCGTCCAGCGCGGCGAAGTAGTGTCACAAAGGTGGCCTTTTAGGCTATTCGTCTCTCAGATAGAGGACCTTTGGACTAACTCACTAAGCCCATGCACTCGATCGCATCATACATATAAAAATAGAGCCAATCATATCAAAACCAAGTATGCCCGATTGAACACATCTTACATCCAATCCGAACACACATCAACCGCCGCGGAAAAGCATCGTGGTAAAGGGTTTTTAAACCCTCCCCATAAGGGATCTTTCATTCCACTTACTAAGCCATGCGCTTGATTGAACCATGCATAAAAAGATAAAGACAATAATATCAAACTAAGTATGCCCGATTGAACGTATCTTGCATCCAACCGAACACACATCAACCGCGCGGTAAAGCATCGTGGTAAAGGGTTTTACCCCTCCCCATAGGGGATCTTTCATTCCACTTACTAAGCCCGTGCGCTCGATTGAATCATGCATAAATAAACAACATACAGAATTCAAGTGACGAAAAATAAACAAAAGCAACACAAACAAAGAGGGTGCCGTTTACTCAAGCGTACATGGAGTTGTGTCTGAGTACAGATCATATTACCGTCCATTCGGAATCGGCTATGAAATTTATGTCCGGTTTCCATCCGATATACGCGAGAGTTGACACGTCTCTCATTTTATTCCACAGCCACAACATACTACATCTCATAATTCATGCATATTTATCTACTCAAGGGCCATGACATGCATTTCAACATGACAATCATGCAAGTAATATTTAATAAATAATACAAAAAACGAGTGTGAAAGATACCCTCAGGTCTAACCTTTTTGCCAACTCTTAGGCTTGCGTTTCACGGACGTCGGAAGGGTACAGCTCCTCAACTTCTCCGTTTCATTGGTTTAGCGTCCTAGCTCACTGCTTTGCTGTTTTGCTTGCGGTTCGAACTCCGTTCTGCTCCTGTTCTGCCTCTGTTTTGCTGCTCACTGCTCAGGCCACCTGTTTTGACGTTTCAATGACTGTTCCAAGTTTGTGTGGGTTCTTAGTGCAGTTGTGTGTGATTATTTTTAAGATTATGAATGCAGTTTTTATGTTACTATTTTTAAGGTTTTTAGGGACTGTTTTAAGAGGATTTGGGCTGTTGTTTTAAGGTGATTCAGGGGCTGTTTAGGCGTGTTTTAGGGGGGTGCATGGCTGCTGTGTAGGCGTGAATGTGGCTTTTGTTTGGTTGTTATTTTGGTGGTGTATAGGCGTTTAGGGGGCTGGTTTTGAGTGTTTATTAAGGGGTGTTTCTGATTCGGCTAATGGTGAGTTTGGTTTGTTTGGATTCGGCTATGGTGGTTGTTAGTGCTCTTGTTGTCTCGCTATGGAGGAGATCGTTAGGGCTCTTTGTTCTCTTTTGTGTATATGTGAAGTGTCTTGATGTCTTGGCGTGTATTAGAGAGAGTGGAGAGATGGTGTGGCTAGGTTAATGCATGTTTATATAGAAGAGAGCTAGGGTTTGCCCTTGTCTCACAAGAAAGAGATCAGTTTCCAAATTAGGAGTCCTAAGAATGGTATACATAAGATTGAGGGGGGACAAAATTTTTAAATTAGGAAGCAACTATTTAAATTGGTAGATTCTTATTAGATTAGGAAAATCAAGATTTGGATTGGTTTTAATTGTTAGGATTGATTTTAATTAGGCATGACATCTTTTTAATTTAGTATGGATTTGTTTAGTTAGGAATTAATATATTAGATTTATCTTCATTAGGTATGATTATATTTTGTGTTTTATTTAATTGGTAATGGTTAAATACTTTATTAATATTTAATGTTTAATTTATTAATGGGATGTTTTTATGGGCTTTGGGGAGCTAATTGGGCTGGGGTGAGAGGTAGTAGCAAACCAAAACCGACGGCGAGCGCCGTTCGAACGCCAATTCGAACCCACACGAACGTCCGCATCTGGCTGACGTGCAACAAGTAACGAAACTCAGCACTAACGAAGACAGTGAGCTTGTGAAATAACTTGATGACGTACTTATTATTCTGAATTTCCCTGCTTCCGACCATCCGTTCCCGTAAAAAATATCTTAGCTAAAACAGTAGTGCCTCCAACTGAGACTCATATCGGTTTCACATGCAAATGCAATGCCTACAGTAGCCCCCACTTTGATGGGAACTTGTGAATGTGCAACAGTGACATCCTATCAAAGTTATGCAATGCATTTTCACTTACCTGGCTCGCCAACTGCACTTGACTGTTCCACGTGTTGAGTTGAATTTTAGGTGGTGAGGTGCTGCGACCCCTGGTTCATCCCGAACGTGTTGTATGTGTCCATTCCTGAACCTTGCCGTAAGGTGGTCCATTCCCGAGACCGTTACTTCCTGTGTTAGGTCCATTCCGAACCTTCACTGTGATGTTTCATGTTAGACATTATGACCCATAGCGTCACTGTTTTGTAAATGATATTGTATTATTGTACAAAATTAACTATGTGATAATGAAATTGCCTTTTGCCGTTTTGTAATTTATTTACTTTGATATATAAATGGCGAAAGTCCATATGATTAATTCCGTATTGAGATGATATGAGACAGTATCAATACATAAAGGTTTAAATCATTAAATATCCCTAGTCGGAGTATTATCGAGATCGGACATCGATAATGCGGAATAGACTAGTATTGCACTTGTGCATGTTGTGAGGGCACAACGGCATAGTTCTCATATATTTAAGTATAGGATACTTATGCAAGTGCGATAGGAGGTTGTGTTTTACCGATGGTACGGAAAACAGCTTCGCTCTGGATAGACCCCGCGGAATCCCATTGGTAGTATGTCTGCGTGTCTATGGGAGGCCGCATCAGGGTAGGTGTATATGGTCTTAACCTGAGACTTGCATCGCTAGTACTTGCGACAATAGGTAAACTTTGGTTTTGGTGGTTGGGGGACCTTAACTGGTTCTGTGTTCACCTCTTCTGGGTTTATCAGGAATCGTAGTGCACTGGGTGTGATGTCAAGATGGAAGTGTCACTTCAGACATATGGAGTTGATGATCACGCAGGATACAGAACTAGTGCTCTATAAAAGGTTGCAACCGTCGGGACAATATGACTAGGTCAGTATTGCCCGATTTAAAGAGACTAGTTGCTTGATGTCCGATATATGTTTCGTACGGGGCAGACACATTTCCAGCCCCAGGCCTAACATGTGATCGTCCGATACTGGATCGATGTACGCAATACTACGGTATACTACGCTTGATATAGATCTAATATTCCAGTAAGAATATTTCTGGAGAATTGGGTAGGCATGGCGCTTTGCTAGAAGCCAACCTTGTCTTGTAAATCGGTAAAAACGTAGTACGAGGTACGTACGTGTTTGGATTATCCAACGACCGTATTTACTGCTACAACATATCCGGAGATCTCTTGGGTCGCTTCCTGAAGATTCACCTATGATGTTTGATTCGAACTTTATTAATCTTGGATTAATAACGGAGAAACTTTATCTTGGATAAAATGCCTTATTAGGAGAGAGAGAGAGATCGATTAATTCTGGAATTAATCGATAAAATAATATATTCGATATATTATTAAACGAAATTAGATTTCGACGCGGAATTAAAATCGGATTTTAATTCGGGCAAACGAATTAATTTAGAATTAATTCATTAGCGAACTGAATAGTAATTTCGCAAGGCGTAATTATTTAATTCACGTCGCGACGGAAATTCGTTAATTTGGAATTAACGAAACCGAGCCCGAAAGTGCTTGCGGACACATTCGTATTTTGAATCGAGTGATATCCGCAAATCACATCGCGATATCTCATTACTTAATACGAATAGATAGTGAATGTATCTAGTCACCTTTGAGGGATGATGCATTGTCTCTAATCTCAAAGTATGGTAATGATAGCAAATGATGGATTCATTTTGGAGGGAAAGCCATGCACGGTTTTGGAAGGATTTTTTGCATTAAAAAATTTTTTGTATTAGATATCACTTCACTTTTCATTTTCTTTGTTATTCACGTTTTTGGCATGCAAAGGAAACAAAATCAAAGTGAAACACTCTCCTCTCTTCCTCTCTTGCTCACGCCGTGAGCTGCGTGACACAACAAGGCAGAAAATTGTTTTCTCATTCTCCATTTTTGCTAGCACAAGCAAGGAATCAAAGGAGGTGATAGGGAAACCACCTTGGAGCTTGGAATACACAAAGCTTGGAGCTTTCAACTCTTTTCTCCTCTTGGCCGAAACTTCAAGGATCTTGGAGCTTCAACCTTTGTTCATCTTTTCATCACAAAAGCTTTGTAAGTATGATTCCGCCATGCTTCAAGTTTATTATATATATTCATTTTGTTGTATTTCATAAGCTTAATCTTTCCTTGGGACTAATTATAGTAACCAACAATGGTATCATTGAGCTATGTTTAAGCATGAAATATATTAGGTTAAAATTTGGGTAAAATTGATTGAAGCATGTTCTTGTGAAATTTGATGAATGAGTATGCTTACATGTATATAGAATGATATTATATGGAATCAATTTTGAGAAAAATGCATTGGATGATTTTTCCCCAAAAATGTAACCTTGGCCGAATGGGTATGAACATTGGATGTGTTGGAATTTTTTGTGTACAAGATCATTGGATGACTTAAAACGTATACGGGACGTAGATTAGTGATTCAATCGGATTGAAAAACAAATCGACACAAAAATCTCACTTGGCCGAATACTAATGGACATGAAAATGGACTTGATTTTTGTTCAAATTAATGTTGGACATATGTTTTGAACAATAGATGATTAATAAATTAAATTGGTATTTTGAAATATTTGGTTTAATGTATTAATCTTGGTTTTACACTTTAATTAATTGAATTTTAAAATTTGGAATATTGAAATTTAAATTAATGGGCTTAATTGTTAAATTGGGCTTGTAATATTATATTTGGGCATAATGGGCTTGGTTGGGCCAAGTAGATTTGGGCCAAAAGGATTGGATCCAATTTGGGCCTAAATCACTCCATTAAGTCCAAATGTAGTATAATGGGCTTTAAAGTTTAATTGGGCCTTATGGGCTTGAAATTGGTTTTGTGGCATTTAAGGGTGATTCCTTATTTGGGCTTGGTAATTGGGTTTGACCCACATTGACCAAAGCCCAAGCCTTAATAAATCAATTGAAAGCCCATCGGACTTTAATTAAACAAACATTGGATGTTAGTTGGGCTTTGAGACCCAATTAGATTAGATTTAGAATCTAAGTCTTTAAAGCACATTAAAAGTGTAAACATTTAATTTGGAATTAAATAATTGAATTAGTATTGAATACGAATTAAATTAGATTTAATAAGTAGTTCGATATAATTCGTAAATTCGTACCTTATGTACTTATTCTCAAACGAGTTGGACTCGCGCAAAATCAAAACCGTTGTTTGAACATTGGATGATCATTTAAACAAAGACTAATTAATTGGATTAGATTGGTTGTAAAAGCATGTCTTGTTTGAATATATATGTATGTGATGAATGAATAGTGTATATCGGATGGATATTAGAAGGGAAAGGGTAATTTTAGAAATTATTGTAAATTTAGAATTTATAAATTGGACCTGCGTGTCCAGCCTTATCTCTTTTATCTCTTTGTATTCTCTTCTCACCTAATTCCCCTCAATGCAAATGAGGTTTCTCTTATTGTATTATGTAATTGGGTAGTAGTAGAATAGTGCTAGCGGGGAGAGGAAAGGGAGTGATTTGTTCTAGGAACAAGTTGTGTATATATCCATCCGTATATCACTATTAATTTACTTTACGCGCTTTATGATGTTTTAGAAGCATGCTTAAGGGTGTATGTTGATGAGACCTAACAAAGATAATAAATTGGTTGCCAATTACGCAAAAATCCCTCAATCTATATTAAGCGATTATCCTTCCATTGAATGATTCTTGTTCAAGATCCGATTGGCATTGGTTTGTTGGCCAAAGTCAAGACCTTGTCAATTAGGATGTACTTGAATCATGAGAGTTTTGTTCCACATCGGTGTCTTGTCCAAGTTGTGATTTGTTGGCCAAAGTCAAGATCACTTCTTGTCCAACGACATTGATTACGAAACTATCCTTGTCAATGGGTCCCGCTTAACTGGAATCATTAGGTTTGTTGTGCCAAAGCCAAGGCCTAGATGATTCGGAGGATATGGTTAGAAAATGTATTAGATACATTGGCATACGCAATATGTTTAGGACTTGGATGTCCACCTAACCGGATCTAGGAATTGGATTGGATCCAATTGATCTGTGAGATCTACCTAGTTAAATAGCATACAGCTTGTTGGCCAAAGTCAAGGTTGTGTGTTTTTAACGGGATCCTAGCCCACTAGGAAATAGGATTTCCCGAGTTCTCAACAGAGGGTTAGAGACTTGATGAAAATAGTGGGAGGCTAGTATGTGAATTTGCAATTTCATTCAGATACTTTGCCTTACGCGTTCTTCAAAATTATTTCGTCTATTTATTATAATTAGTTGGACTAATACATTGTTATTTTTTGTAACAGTTTGACTGTACCCATTTTATCGTTAACTAGATAGTTGGACTATCGTAGTTGAGATGGCTAGCAAGGTAAATGTCCGAGACATCATCATGGGTGACAATGTCTTTAAGGGGACAAACTTCGCTGATTGGGAAATGAACCTGAGGATAGTCCTTGGGGCTGAGAGGATGCTGTATACTATACAAACCCTCTCCCGCCTAAGCCCACTGACCCACTTGAGCTGGAGTTATGGAAAACTCACAGCAATGATTGTGACACAGCTCAGGCTATTATGTTAGCTTCTATGACTCAACACTTTCGTCGCCAGAATAGGGACTTGGATCCTTATAATATGATGGCTAGACTTCGAGATCTCCACCGCTCCAACAAGCGGATGGAAAGGTATGAGTTGGTGAAGAAACTCTTCCGCGCCCGAATGACTGAAGGCGCATCAGTTGAGGCCCACGGGGCTCAAATGATCGCCGATATTGATGAGTTGGCCAATATGGGAATAGTCTTGGAGGCTGAGCTGACTGTGGATTTGATCTTACAATCGCTTCCCGATACTTGGAAACAAATTATAATCAACTATAAGTTGATGGACACGGATGACTCTCTTGGAGAGCTGTTATCCGTCTTGAAGGAGTCTGAAAAAGAACTCCTAAAAGGGGGCAAGCGCGAGGCGCACTATGCATCGACCTCTCAGGGGCCAAAGGCTGGGCTTAGGCAACTGGAGGGGTGAGGAAGAGGAAACATAAGAACAAGGGTAAAGGCAAGTCGACAAAAGCTTCTGGGAAGCCAAGGAACAAATCTCAAGATGTCTGCCTCAACTGCGGCAAGAAGGGTCACTGGAAACGTGACTGCCGAATGGGCAAGGGACACAAGGAGGATATCAAGGCAGGCAAGGCACCAGCCTCTGGTATGTTTGTTATTGAAATAAATATGACTACTTCTAGTCTTAAAAATTGGATTTTTGATTCTGGTTGTGCTGCTCATATTTGTACTGATTTGCAGGATCTGCAGAATAGCAGGATGCTGGCTTCAGGGGAGGTTGACCTACGAGTCGGAAACGGAACACCAGTTTGCTGTTTTGGCTGTAGGGACTTTTGTTTTGGAACTGCCCTCAGGGCATGTACTTAAACTTTTGAACTGTTATTATATACCTAGTTTAACTAGGAATATTATATCTGTATCTTTGTTAACCCAGCATGGGTACACTTTTGTATTTAGAAACACTGGGTGTTATTTATATAAAAATGATGCAGAAATTTGCACTGTTGTTGCAAATAATGGTCTTTATATTTTGAATGTAAATGAATCTCCTAAACACAAAATGACAAACAAAAGGCTCAAAAGGAGTAATCTAAAAGATGAAGCTTACATGTGGCATTGTCGTCTAGGACACATTAACAAGACTCGCATATCCACACTTTCGAAGAGTGGGTACTTGGACGGATTTGATCCTAATTCATATGATGTCTGCGAATCTTGTCTTTTAGGCAAAATGCCTAAATCACCTTTTAGCGGTAAAGGTGAACGTGCCACAGAACTGTTAGCCCTCGTTCATAGTGACGTATGTGGGCCCATGTCTAGCCAGGCTAGAGGTGGATATCGATACTTCGTAACCTTTACGGATGATGCATCACGTTACGGTTATGTGTATCTAATGATGCACAAGTCGGAAACCTTTGAGAAATTCAAAGAGTTTCGACACGAAGTTGAAAAACAAACAGGCAAGAGTATTAAGACATTACGGTCGGACCGTGGTGGCGAATACTTAAGTTATGAGTTTCAAGATTACTTGAAAGAACATGGTATTCTTTCACAGTGGACTCCTCCTGGAACACCGCAATTAAACGGTGTGTCTGAACGGAGAAACCGTACCTTGTTAGACATGGTAAGGTCAATGATGAGTCGCACTGAGCTACCAATATCCTTCTGGGGATACGCATTAAGCAGTGCAATACTTATTTTGAATAAGGTTCCGTCAAAGTCTGTTGAACAGACTCCATACGAGATATGGACAGGAAGGAAACCGGGTTTCTCTTTCCTGAAGATTTGGGGTTGCTGGGCATATGTTAAACGTTTGGAAGGTACCAAATTAGAACCCAAATCAGATAAATGCCTTTTCGTAGGATATCCTAGGGAAACCAAAGGATATTACTTCTATCACCCGCAAGAGAACAAAGTTTTTGTTGCTCTACATGCATTTTTCCTTGAAAAGGAATTCTTAGATGCAGTGGTAAGTGGGAGGAAAGTGGAGCTCGATGAAAATCGTGGTGATACTGTTCCTGGCAATGAATCAACGACGGAACATGAACAGACCATCCGGGATGAGTCTGTACCACAACCTTCATATACACAAGGACCGCGTAGGTCGGAGAGAGTCAGGACAGTACCTGAGAGGTATGGGTACCTGATCTCGCCTCATGTAGATATTAATCTTATTGAGGATAATGAACCGTCTACGTATGAGGAAGCAATACAAGATATTGATTCCGCTTTATGGCAAGAAGCCATGAAGTCTGAGATGGATTCCATGTATGCCAACCAAGTTTGGACACTGGTTGATGCACCAGAAGGTGTAAAACCTATTGGATGCAGATGGATCTTCAAGAAGAAGACCGACATGGATGGCAACGTGCAAACATACAAAGCTAGGCTTGTAGCAAAGGGGTATCGTCAACAATATGGTGTTGATTATGACGAAACCTTCTCACCCGTTGCCATGATTAAATCCATTCGGATAATGCTTGCAATAGCTGCATATTTCGATTACGAGATATGGCAGATGGACGTTAAAACCGCTTTCCTTAACGGAAACCTTTTGGAGGATGTTTATATGCAACAGCCTGACGGTTTTATCGTACCTAGACTTGCAAACAAGGTTTGTAAGTTAAATCGATCCATTTATGGATTGAAGCAAGCATCACGGTCATGGAATCAGCGTTTTGATGAATCATAAAAGAATATAATTTCGTGCAAAACGAAGATGACCCTTGTGTATACAAGAAGGTTAGTGGGAGAGCACTGACTTTTATTGTCCTTTATGTCGACGATGTATTGCTTATAGGCAATGACATTCCCATGCTAACGTCGGTGAAAGCTTGGCTTTCATTAAAATTCTCCATGAAAGATCTGGGAGAAGCAGCCTTTATTCTGGGAATAAAGATCTACCGGGATAGATCTAGAAAGCTGCTTGGACTCTCCCAGAGTACATATATTGACAAAGTGTTGAAGCGATTCAGCATGGATCAATCCAAGAAGGGATTGATGCCAATGTTACGTGGTACCTCTCTGTCTAAGGACATGTGTCCTAAGACTCAAGAAGAGAGAGATAACATGAGTCGGATACCGTTCGCCTCGGCAGTCGGATCGATCATGTATGCCATGATATGTACACGACCTGATGTGTCATATGCTTTGAGCATGTGCAGTCGCTATCAGGCCGATCCAGGTGAAGGTCACTGGATGGCAGTTAAGAATATCCTTAAGTATCTTAGACGAACTAAGGATGCTTTCTTAATTTACGGAGAAGGAGAACTTGTGGTATCTGGGTATGCCGATGCAAGTTTCCAAACCGACAAGGACGACTTCAAGTCGCAATCCGGGTACATTTTTTGTTTGAATAACGGAGCAGTGAGCTGGAAATCTTCCAAGCAAGATACTGTTGCCGATTCAACGACAGAAGCGGAGTATATTGCTGCATCGGAAGCAGCAAAGGAGGCAGTTTGGATCCGAAAGTTCCTAATTGGATTAGGAGTAGTTCCGTTAGCAGCTGAGCCCGTTCCATTGTATTGTGACAATAACGGGGCTATAGCACAAGCTAAGGAACCAAGGTCTCATCAACGATCCAAGCATGTTCTTCGGCGTTACCATCTGATTCGGGAGATTATACATCGTGGCGATGTAAAAGTCGAGAAGGTCGCATCAGATAACAACATTGCAGATCCGCTGACGAAAGCTGTTTATCCGCAAGTGTTTGAACGACATATACATAGTTCAGGTATTAGATGCTTGAGTGACTGGCTATAGGCCAAGTGGGAGATTGTTAGACATTATGACCCATAGCGTCACTGTTTTGTAAATGATATTGTATTATTGTACAAATTAACTATGTGATAATGAAATTGCCTTTTGCCGTTTTGTAATTTATTTACTTTGATATATAAATGGCGAAAGTCCATATGATTAATTCCGTATTGAGATGATATGAGACAGTATCAATACATAAAGGTTTAAATCATTAAATATCCCTAGTCGGAGTATTATCGAGATCGGACATCGATAATGCGGAATAGACTAGTATTGCACTTGTGCATGTTGTGAGGGCACAACGGCATAGTTCTCATATATTTAAGTATAGGATACTTATGCAAGTGCGATAGGAGGTTGTGTTTTACCGATGGTACGGAAAACAGCTTCGCTCTGGATAGACCCCGCGGAATCCCATTGGTAGTATGTCTGCGTGTCTATGGGAGGCCGCATCAGGGTAGGTGTATATGGTCTTAACCTGAGACTTGCATCGCTAGTACTTGCGACAATAGGTAAACTTTGGTTTTGGTGGTTTGGGGACCTTAACTGGTTCTGTGTTCACCTCTTCTGGGTTTATCAGGAATCGTAGTGCACTGGGTGTGATGTCAAGATGGAAGTGTCACTTCAGACATATGGAGTTGATGATCACGCAGGATACAGAACTAGTGCTCTATAAAAGGTTGCAACCGTCGGGACAATATGACTAGGTCAGTATTGCCCGATTTAAAGAGACTAGTTGCTTGATGTCCGATATATGTTTCGTACGGGGCAGACACATTTCCAGCCCCAGGCCTAACATGTGATCGTCCGATACTGGATCGATGTACGCAATACTACGGTATACTACGCTTGATATAGATCTAATATTCCAGTAAGAATATTTCTGGAGAATTGGGTAGGCATGGCGCTTTGCTAGAAGCCAACCTTGTCTTGTAAATCGGTAAAACGTAGTACGAGGTACGTACGTGTTTGGATTATCCAACGACCGTATTTACTGCCAACATATCCGGAGATCTCTTGGGTCGCTTCCTGAAGATTCACCTATGATGTTTGATTCGAACTTTATTAATCTTGGATTAATAACGGAGAAACTTTATCTTGGATAAAATGCCTTATTAGGAGAGAGAGAGATCGATTAATTTGGAATTAATCGATAAAATAATATATTCGATATATTATTAAACGAAATTAGATTTCGACGCGGAATTAAAATCGGATTTTAATTCGGGCAAACGAATTAATTTAGAATTAATTCATTAGCGAACTGAATAGTAATTTCGCAAGGCGTAATTATTTAATTCACGTCGCGACGGAAATTCGTTAATTTGGAATTAACGAAACCGAGCCCGAAAGTGCTTGCGGACACATTCGTATTTTGAATCGAGTGATATCCGCAAATCACATCGCGATATCTCATTACTTAATACGAATAGATAGTGAATGTATCTAGTCACCTTAGGGATGATGCATTGTCTCTAATCTCAAAGTATGGTAATGATAGCAAATGATGGATTCATTTTGGAGGGAAAGCCATGCACGTTTTGGAAGGATTTTTTGCATTAAAAAATTCTTTTGGTATTAGATATCACTTCACTTTTCATTTTCCTTGGTTATTCACGTTTTTTTGGCATGCAAAGGAAAGAGTTCATTCTGAACTATTATCATGAGGTGGTCCATTCCCGAACCGTTACTGTGAGGTGTCATTCCGAACTGTTACTGTAAGGTGGCCATTCCCGCCGTACTGTGAGGTGGTCCATTCCCGAACCGTTACTGTAAGGTGGTCCATTCCCGAACCGTTACTGTGGATGTCCATTCCCTATCCCGAACGTTATTGTGAGGTGGTTCATCCCGAACCGTTACTGTGAGGTGGTTCATTCCCGAACCGTGCTGTGAGGTGGTCCATTCCCGAACCGTTACTGTAAGGTGGTCCATTCCCGAACCTTACTACTGTGAGATGTCCATTCCCGAACTGTTATTGTGAGGTGGTCCATTCCGAACCGTTACTGTGAGGTGGTTATTCCCGAACCCTGCTTCCATTCTTGGAGTGTCATTCCCGGCTTGTTCATTCCTGAACTGTATTTCCATTCCTGGGTGCCATTCCCGGCTTGTTCATTCTTGAACTCTGGTCCATTCTTGGATTGCCATTCCCGGCTTGTTCATTCTCGAACTGTGCTTCCATTCTTGGAGTGCCATTCCCGGCTTGTTCATTCTCGAACTGTGTTTCCATTCTTGGAGTGTCATTCTCGGCTTGTTCATTCTCGAACTGTGTTTCCATTCTTGGAGTGCCATTCTCGGCTTGTTCATTCCTGAACTGTATTTCCATTCTTGGAGTGTCATCTCAGCTTGTTCATTCCTGAACTGTATTTCCATTCTTGGAGTGCCATTCCCGGCTAAACTGATACTGATGCTGATGTGGGCCTGGCCCCTGAACTGATACTGATGTGGGCCTCGGCCCTGGGACTTATCCCCAAAACTGATAGTGATGTTGGCCTCGACCCTGGGACTCATCCCCAAAACTGATGCTAAAGTGGGCCTCGGCCCTAACTGCTACTGATATGGGCCTCGCCCCCAGACTGATACTGATGTGGGCTTCGGCCCTCGAGATTCATCCTAAACTGATACTGATGATATGGGCCTCGCCCATGTGATTCGTTCCTGAAGACTACTGACATTGTACTGTTACTGCTTCTGGTTGGCTTGCATTCGACGCTTTCTTTTTTTTTTCTCCTTTGAAACCTGTTATTACAAAACAGAAGAAACACGAAATGATGCAAAATGCGTTACGTGTATGCATGCATGAATGTTCCTATCCCGTCGGGTTAGGTCTTCCGTCAATTCTTTTGGTGACTGCTTAGCCTTCTCTTCCTCAGACAAGCTACTTCTTCAATCTGTCTACGTTGATCGGCTCGGTGAACTAATTCCCTTCCAAGTCTGATATTTTCACTGCCTCTATTTCACAATTTCTGAATGGATATCCTTTCCTTTCAGCTTGCTTATTCCGAGGATTCCCCGTGTTCTAAACATCACTGAATTTCATAGTACCAATGTTGAATGTTTTTCTCAAATATACTCATATTGCAGAAGAGATTCAGCGAAACGAAAGTCTTTATTATCGTTGAGGAAAAGAGTTCGAACAAGTAACAAAATCAATGTCTTTTTTTAAAAAAATTGGATCAAATAGACTAGGAGGAACAGCTCCATCATCCGCAGCACTGCCTTCTTCCTCGGCCTATGGTTCTTCACTGTCATCCATGTAAGAAGCTTGGTGGTTGAGGGTTTCTTTTCATGGGTTGGGTATTTTATGGGAATCTATGAGATCTTGAATTTCATGCCTGAGGCGGGTGCAGTTGTCGGTGTCATGGCCATGTAGCTGGTGGAAGTGACAATAAAGGTTCACATTTATGTGTGGTGGTGGGGGGGTGCGGAAGTGGCTTGCCTTCTAAGGGTTTCAAGATTCCTTGTCCTTGTAACTTTTCAAATACCTTCGACAAATGTCTACCAAGGTTGGAGAATTGCTGGTTCCTGATGGCAGCAACCTCGACAATAGCGGGCTTAGTCTCAGAATACCCCCAAAAAGTCCGCCTATTCTGGCCATAGGACTTTCTGTTTTCAGCCTCCTCTTCCTCAATATCCATGACAGTTTCCCTCAACTGTCGAAAATCAGAAATCATCGAAGTCATCCTCCTCAGCTTACTATAAATAGAGGGCTTGGTGCCCTTGATGATCATTTTGATTTGGTCCTTCTCAGAGGGCCGAGTCTGCATTTTCAGAAGCTGGCTTCTCCAGCGGTCTACATACTCCTTGAAGCTTTCTTCCGGCTTCTGCTTAGTGTTCTCCAAATCACGGAGTGACAAGTCAATTTCTAAGTATGTAACATACTGCTTCAGAAAAGCATCAGCTAGTTCCTTCCAATCTTCCTTAACCTTCTTCTCAAGGCTATGATACCAAATCACAGGTGCCCCCTCGAGTGACATCCCAAACATCTTTTGGACTTGGCGCTGTGATAAGCCCATTGTACTCATGACTGAGACATATTGCTGCAGATGGACCCCCGGGTCTCCATTCCCATAAAACTTGGCCATGTCGGGGATTTTAAACTGAGCTGGCAGCTGTTCTCCGAAGGTCATTGCCTCATAATCTAGCAAATCCTCGTTCTTACCCCTCATTTTGCGGGTAACTGTTTCAACCTGATCTCGAAGCTTCTGGAATTCTGCCTGAGACCCAATCACTTTTCCTGTTGCATACTCTGCCATGTCATCACCAAAAGTGGGGATATCATCCCCCAACCCATTCGGAGGCTTATCACGCCTCACATTCTCAGAATTTCCCCCGGCACGGGGCACAGCCATACTTGTCATGGCAGTAGTCAAGGCTTGCAACTGTTCAGTAATCTTGGCGAAGCCATTTTCCAACTGATCTATCCGGGATACCTCAATATCTGATTCACTCATGTTTGTTCTCAGTATTTTGGTGAGTCTTCCCTTTTTTCTAACCCAACGGGAATCTATGATGGTTTTCAGAACACAAGGGTTAACATGATGTATGTATGCATGGGGTGCATGAGATGCATGTAACATATATAACATACTAAATCAATTAAAATTTTCAAACAAATCGGCCCATTATCATTTTAGAAGCTTTTGGGCTAACTGTCATAGGAGTGAACTCGTCCCAGTTTAAATGGCCCAACGAGTACACATCTCATGGCAAGGAGCCCAACTATATCCAAATGGTAATGTTCTGAACATAAGCACAAGGAAAGATAATGCAAACATACAACAATAATTTCTACAGAATGGCCCATCAACATTTCAGAAGCTTTGGGCCCAATGGTCATAAGGTACGAACTCGCCCCAGTTTAAATGGCCCAGCAAGTCCGCATTTCTGACAATGGTCCAACTGCATCCAAAAGAGGATGGTCCACTAGCACACACTCAAGGAAATAATTGTTACTTTAACCATGCAAACCCGGTCTATGGGTGGGTTCGCAAGAGTATAGACAAATGATCTCATCGGCGAAGGATGGCCCACAACTAGGTCTCCCCAATCAAGGGTTCGAGCAACCAAGTGAGCGCACCCCTTTTTTATACACTAAGGTACGTTCCAATGAGCTATGGTGTGTGACAGACTGTCAAATGGATTTCCCGTTGTAGATTCCCCAGAGGGAAGGTGGAGCGAGGCTCACTTAAATACCCAAGCCTCTTAGGCTCTTATCGTTTGGTGTCAGGAATAAACAACGAGTCCTCCAAATTAGTCCATCACAATAGGCTACGAGTAGATGGCTATCTAGGTGCCTTCACAACTTTTCCTTCTAGAAAGGTAGTGAATGAAGGAAGACACCAAACCATTACCTAGCCTCAAAATGCCTTTGATTAAACCCTCACTTTATCCACTATAGACACGGTCAATTAAAACATAAATCTAAACATCACAAGACAATATTTCGGGGCCGATTCTCTATACCCAGTGGAGTCGCCAGACTGTGGGAACACAGGATCTGGGGCGACGCATGCTGTCCCGGGCTCGCGGCCCGGTCGGGAGTATGAAGTAGCCACGGGGGACTAAACCGGAGAATAATGGAGTCGCCACCCGGTGTGAACCGGGAAAATGAGATTTAAGGCCGCACTCACCCCTCGCAAGGGAAGACCTCAAACCATTGGGTTCGGAATGGTCCCTTACTTATGCCACTTGTAATGACAGGATTTATGTGATAATTTAATCAGGCTTAAGTAGCACTTATTTCCAAGAGTATCATGCTTCTAAATTCACGGGTACAAAATAAAACTTATACATACATTTCACATATATCTCACATCTAAGAACACATGCCTGAAAATACCTCAAAGTAACAACGAACATACAACTTCATTCAGCATATCATATTCATGAAAAACACAAGCATACATAATAACAGCACAAGCATACATGTGAGCACTTTTCCAAGTGATACGTGGAATTGTATCCCAAGTACAGACCGCATTACCGTCCATTCGGAATCGGCTACGGAATTTATGTCTGGGTTTCCATCCGATATATCACAAGAAATAATACTCCAAAGTCATCATGGCATAGGTATATGAATCGTAATGCGTTAAATCAAGACTAAGGCAAATGACGCAACTAATGGAATAAACATGCTTTTCATTATTATGTACACAAAGATAAGAATGACTATGTGTGGTTCCATAAAAAAAAATCACCTAAGAAACAATTATACATGGCATGTGATGAATATGTCTCAGTTCAGTGTGTTCGCGTTCGTGTAGCGTTCGTAAACGCGTTCGAACGGTAAACAGAAGGTTCGCGTTCGTATGGCGTTTGATAATGCGTTCGAACAGAAATGAAACAGAATGCTCACGTTCGTATGGCGTTTGTTAACACGTTCGAACGGAAATGAAACAGAATGCTCATGTTCGTATGGCGTTCGTGAATGCGTTCGAACGGAAATGAGACCTGATGCATGATAAGGCAAAATGCATGTGCGTTCGAGTTGCGTTCGTAAACGCGTTCGAACGGGAACAGACCTGATGCATGAAATGGGACGCAATACATAAACAACAAAATAAAGAGGCACGACAAAGTACTGCCGTAAAGGTGGCCTTTTGGGGCTCTTGGTCTCTCAAAGAGAGGACCTTTAGACCAACATACTAAGCCCATGCGCGTCACATCACAACACATGAAATAAAGACAACAAAAGTGTAGGACTTCGTATGCCCAATTGAACGTACATTCAACCCAAACACACTTCGTCCAGCGCGGCGAAGTAGTGTCACAAAGGTGGCCTTTTAGGCTCTTCGTCTCTCAGATAGAGGACCTTTGGACTAACTCACTAAGCCTATGCGCTCGATCGCATCATACATACAAAAATAGAGCCAATCATATCAAAACCAAGTATGCCCGATTGAACACATCTTACATCCAATCCGAACACACATCAACTTGCGCGGCAAAGCATCGTGCTAAAGGGTTTTAACCCCTCCCATAAGGGATCTTTCATTCCACTTACTAAGCCCATGCGCTTGATTGAACCATGCGTAAAAAGATAAAGACAATAATATCAAACTAAGTATGCCCGATTGAACGTATCTTGCATCCAACGGAACACACATCAACCGGCGCGGCAAAGCATCGTGGTAAAGGGCTTTAACCCCTCCCAATAGGGGATCTTTCATTCCACTTACTAAGCCCGTGCGCTCGATTGAATCATGCATAAATAAACAACATACAGAATTCAAGTGACGAAAAATAAACAAAAGCAACACAAAACAAAAGAGGGTGCCGTTTACTCAAGCGGTACGTGGAGTTGTGTCCCGAGTACAGATCATATTACCGTCCATTCAGAATCGGCTATGAAATTTATGTCCGGGTTTCCATCTGATATACCGCGAGAGTTGACACGTTTCTCATTTTATTCCACAGCCACAATATACTACATCTCATAATTCATGCATATTTATCTACTCAAGGGCCGCGACATGCATTTCAACATGACAATCATGCAAGTAATATTTAATAAATAATACAAAAAAAACGAGTGTGAAAGATACCCTCAGGTCTAACCTTTTTGCCAACTTTCAGGCTTGCGTTTCACGGACGTCGGAAGGGTACAGCTCCTCAACTTCTCTGTTTCACTGGTTTAGCATCCTAGCTCACTGCTTTGCTGTTTTGCTTGCGGTTCGAACTCCGTTCTGCTCCTGTTCGGCCTCTGTTTTACTTCTCACTGCTCAGGCCACCTGTTTTGACGTTTCAATGAACTGTTCCAAGTTTGTGTGGGTTCTTAGTGCAGTTGTGTGTGATTATTTTTAAGATTATGAATGCAGTTTTTATGTTACTGTTTTTAAGGTTTTTAGGGACTGTTTTAAGAGGATTTGGGCTGCTGTTTTAAGGTGATTCAGGGGCTGTTTAGGCGTGTTTTAGGGGGGTGCAGGGGCTGCTGTGTAGGCGTGAATGTGGCTTTTGTTTTGGTGGTTATTTTTGGTGGTGTATAGGCGTTTAGGGGGCTGGTTTTGAGATTTTATTAAGGGGTGTTCTGGATTCGGCTAATGGTGAGTTTGGTTTGTTTTGGATTCGGCTATGGTGGTTGTTAGTGCTCTTGTTGTCTCGGCTATGGAGGAGATCGTTAGGGCTCTTTGTTCTCTTTTGTGTATATGTGAAGTGTCTTGATGTCTTGGGCGTGTATTAAAGAGAGTGGAGAGATGGTGTGGCTAGGTTAATGCATGTTAATATAGAAGAGAGCTAGGGTTTGCCATTGTCTCACAAGGAAGAGATCTAGTTTCCAAATTAGGAGTCCTAAGAATGGTATACACAAGATTGAGGGGGGACAAAATATTTTAAATTAGGAAGCCAACTATTTTAAATTGGTAGATGTCTTATTAGATTAGGAAGTCAAATATTTGATTGGTTTTAATTGATTAGGATTGATTTTAATTAGGCATGACATCTTTTTAATTTAGTATGTGATTTGTTTAGTTAGGAAGTTAATATATTAGATTTATCTTCATTAGGTATGATTATATTTTGTGTTTTATTTAATTGGTAAATGGTTTAAATATTTTATTTAATATTTAATGTTTAATTTAATTAAATTGGGATGTGTTTTATGGGCTTTGGGGAGCTAATTGGGCTGGGGTGCGAGGTAGCAGCAAAACCAGAAACACCGACGCCGTTCGAACGCCACACGAACGTCCACAATCTGGCTGACGTTCGAACGAAGTAACGAACGCAGCACTAATGAAGACAGTGAGCTTGTGAAATAAACTTGATGACGTACTTATTCTGAATTTCCCCTTCCGACCTCCGTTTCCCGCAATATCCTTAGCTAAAAAGGTAGTGCCTCCAACTGAGACTCATCATCTGGTTTCACATGCAAAAATGCAATGCCTACAATGGTGATTGACTTTGAATGAATGTTCCATTCTGTCAAGCTTCTGGGCGATATCTTTGATTTGTACTCCCCAAAACAGTGATGTTTCTTCTGAATTCACTGGATCTTCAATTTTGTCTGACAATTGCTCCTCCATTTGCTCTGTTTCTTGCTCCACCTTTTCTTCACAGATGTATTTTAAAATTTCCATATTCAGCTCTTCATCTGTCATCTATGAAATGCATGCTTCAAAATTATCATCCTGAGGATGAAAAGAAATGTCAGATTTTAGGTCTTCATCCTCTGATCTGGGTGAAATGATTGGCTCAGGTAGATCTTCTTCAAACATCATTGCAAAATAGTCTCCAAGATCTTCATTTTGAGGATTGAAATTTTGATCCTCCGTTGTTGGTGTAATTGGTACAAATAGATCAGTGTAGGCACTGAATTTTTGCATGTAAGTCCCGATGATGAGTCTCGTATGGAGGCACTACTTCTTTAGTTGTGAAAGCCGCGGGAAACGGACGTTGGAAGGGTAAAGTTGGAAATTAGCATTTGGTCGGATTTAACTCGCCTGCTTCGCTTCGGGTTCGCTTGTTGGACCTCCGTTTTAAAGCATACACCCAACCCAAGCCCATTTAAATACACCTCACAAATTAAAATAAATTAAAACATTTAAAATACATGTCACAAATTAAAATAAATAAAACATTTAAAACACATCTCACAAATTAAATTAAACTTAAATTAAATTAATTTAAAACACGTTAAATTAACTTCCTAAATTAAATTAAATCCATTTCCTAAAATACATAAATCACATCCCTTAATTAAAGATTTTCCCTATCACATTTTAATTAAAAATATATCCCAATTAATACACAAATCTCCCTTTCCTAACCAAATAAGAATTACCCATCCCTTAACCTATAAAAAGAACCATTCCCCCATTTACCAAACCCTGGCTGGCTCACCCTCACGGCAAAAACAAAACAAATAAAACCCTAAGACAATGGAGCTTCTCATCTCTCTCTCGGCCTTCTGATTCAAATAACCCTCATCGGCCACGCCCTTGACCTCACCTTCACGCATCACACACATACACAAACAAAGGCCACACCCTTGACCTCACCTTCACGCAGCCGACCAAGCTTCACATGCTCAAATACAAGTTCGGATGAGACGAGATATGTGCATCTTAAGTAGTACGTGGCATTGTATCCCGAGTGCAGACAATACTACCGTCCATTCGGAATCGGCTATAGAATTTACGTCCGGGTTTCCATCCGATATACCACAAAAGGGGAACACATATCCCGCTCATCCAACAATCACATCATGCTTCAAACGACTCTCATGCAATAATATTTTAAAATAAATAAAATAAAACAAGAAAAGATAAGTAAAAAGGTGTCCTCAGGTCTAACCTCTTTTGTCGTCTCTCGAAAGCGCGTTACACGGCCGCCGGAAGGGAGAATGCTCTGCAACTTTTCTGGTTCACTAATCCAACGTTTCTCCTCGCTGTTTCGCTGTCTGGGCTGCTGTTTTCACTCCGTTTCACTGCTGTTTTTGTTGTATTTTCTGGTCACTGTTTATTGGTAATTTAAGGGACTTTTTTGGTGCGGTTTTAAGGGGTTTGAGTTGCGATTTTTTGGTGATTTCTGGGAGAATTTCTGGACAGTTTTCAGTGCAGTTTTGGGGCTGTTTGGGGGGTATTTTCAGGGGTTAATTCTGCGGCAAACTGGACAGTTTAGTGGGCAGTGTGCGTGTGGTGCAGGGGGCTGAGCAGTGCGAGAGTTGAAGGCTTGGTGAAGGCAAGGGGCAGTTTGTTGTGCGTGGATTTTTGGCGTGATGGGGCTGGTTATGTTGTGGTCCTTAGGCGTGTTGAAGAGGCAGATTGGTGAGGGTCTTTGTGTGCGTGAAGTTGTGTGTTGAAGGGAAGCAAGTGGCGTGTGATGGCTACATGGACTGCAGGCAGGTGGCGTGATGAAGGACAGCTAGTGGGGGCTTTTTGGGTACGTGGAAGGGAGCAGATTGTGTTGCCGTGAATTGGCTTGCAGTCTTGTGCGTGGGCTGGAACGGTCTTGGTCTGCTGCTTGCGTGAAGGCAGTGGGCGTTGTTGATAGGCTAGACGTGTGTGTAGTGGGTGTGAAGGCAGGCTAGGCGTGTGAATGGCTATGGGTGGTACGTGAATGGAGAAGGTGTGTTGCTAGTGGACTTCACATGAGTTTATTGGCTTTGTGGGCAGTTTTTTGTTGATCAATTGAAGGGCATATGGCGTTTGATTGTGAGCGTGGCGTGAAGGCAGAGGCGTGATGGGGTGAAGCTTGGTCGGCTGCGTGAAGGTGAGGTCAAGGGTGTGGCCTTTGTTTGTGTATGTGTGTGATGCGTGAAGGTGAGGTCAAGGGCGTGGCCGATGAGGGTTATTTGAATCAGAAGGCCGAGAGAGAGATGAGAAGCTCTATTGTCTTAGGGTTTTATTTGTTTTGTTTTTGCCGTGAGGGTGAGCCAGCCAGGGTTTGGTAAAGGGGGGAATGGTTCTTTTTATAGGTTAAGGGATGGGTAATTCTTATTTGGTTAGGAAAGGGAGATTTGTGTATTAATTGGGATATATTTTTAATTAAAATGTGATAGGGAAAATCTTTAATCAAGGGATGTGATTTATGTATTTGAGGAAATGGATTTAATTTAATTTAGGAAGTTAATTTAATGTGTTTTAAATTAATTTAATTTAAGTTTAATTTAATTTGTGAGATGTGTTTTAAATGTTTTATTTATTTAATTTGTGACATGTATTTTAAATGTTTTAATTTATTTTAATTTGTGAGGTGTATTTAAATGGGCTTGGGTTGGGTGTATGCTTTAAAACGGAGGTCCAACAAGCGAACCCGAAGCGAAGCAGGCGAGTTAAATCCGACCAAATGCTAATTTCCAACTTTACCCTTCCAACGTCCGTTTCCCGCGGCTTTCACAACTAAAGAAGTAGTGCCTCCATACGAGACTCATCATCGGGACTTACATGCAAAAATACAGTGCCTACAATCAGCTTCATCTCGTCAGAATCAGAATAATAAAAATCAAATCGAGACTTTGCCGGTTCGGGCTCATAAACTGATACCTCTAGTTGTTGATACTGCTCAGCCTCCTCCTCTGTTGAAGTGTCATTGTGGATCTCTGGGTACTCGAAGGCTTCATCAGTGTCATCTAAAAATGCTTCTTGAGGTATGATGTTTTGGTTTTCTGTTAATTGTCTCATTTGATCTGTCATCCTCTGAATGAATTCTGATTGTCTTTGAATTTGTGCATCTAATTGAGCTTCCCGTTCTTCGAGCCAATCTTTGAGCATGTGAATCAACTGATCTTCCTCTGATGGTTCTGATTGTTGATGGAAATCGAAGGTAGATGGTGGATAAGATGGAAAATGTGATGGTTCTTCGTACCTTGAATGATTCCAATAATTCTGCCATCCTGAAAGGTATATACATTGATCGCTCGGGTGGTTACCATCACAAATTACACATCTCCTCATTTCATTCTGTTGAGAAAATGTAGAATTGCTTGATTCTGACATCCAGTGATAGTCATTGGGCTGGACAACAGGCCTCAGAAAACCAGACTATTGCTCCCAGATGTGGGGTGTATCTTCTTGTAAAGCTCGTGATCTCTCAATCTCCCAATAATGTTCCATTTTTCAATCACCTGAAAACAAAAGAATGAGATAAAAATTATAGATAAAAATAAAGAATATTAGATATAAGTAAATTAGATAGCTTCAAAATTAATAACTCAAGAAAAATAAGTCCCCGGCAACGGCGCCAAAAACTTGATCGGTGCGTAAACACACACGTATAACGCAAGCACACGTATCGTTCAAGTAGTATAAAAATATCGATCCCACGAGGACTTAATTCCTACTGTTGTTATTAATTATTGATACTATTTATTTACAAATATCTAATTGAGGGAGAAGAGAATGATTGCTTGATTGATTTGGTTGATTGTAGATTTGCTAAATAAATAAATAAATAAATAAAAAGACAAAAGAAAATACTAAAGAAAATAACAAAAGACACAAAGATCTAGGGTTGTGAATCCTTCTAATATCTTTTAAAAGATGAAGTGATTATTTTATGTTTGTGTAATAAATCAGTTTACTAACCTGGAACACTAAATTATGCAAAAGCATCTGTCGATAGTCAGACGCAAATACCCAGTTTAACCCAATTGAACCATATGTTTATGTCAACCAAATTATATGGATTCATTAAGTTTAAGTTCCAATTATGGCTACCCCCGCCCGACATGTATATGTCTATCCTGTAAGGAAATCTATTAAAGGGTTATCTATCCTCAAGGAAGATCGTGGGCTATTAAGTCTAAGGCTTAAACCTAAAATCCCTATGTCTAGTTCATTTTAGATTTACCACATCAATCTTTTTGGTGATCAGACAACAAGAAGCATTAAGCTTAAGACTTAATAAGTAACCTTTAAATTACCCAAACTATAAAATAACCCCTTATAAACCGGTGATATTAGAATTCATCACAACCCCAGATAACTAACACATAACTAGGGCTAGTAAAAACTTAAAAGTAAAAGACATAAAGTAAAAGCTGAAAAGTAAAATAAAATAAAATGCTAAGGTAAAAGGAATTACTTTTACTATTTACTATTTAGATATCTCCCATAAAATAATATATAAACTTGTGATTCTTTTTCCAACCAGCCATAAAGGCGGTAACCTGATTAAGTCAAATTAAGTCCAACCAGCCATAAAGGCGGAACCAAAATTAAATTACCAACCGACCAATCTGGCGGTATCATTGATTAGTCAGGTTTAAACCAGATTAAAATGAATTACCAACCGACCAATCTGGCGGTATCCTTTTTAAGTCAATATTTTAAATAGTGAATATATTATTTTTAAGGGAGATTAATCTAAATAGTAACAGTAAAAGAATTACCTTTCACCCTAGCTGGGGAAGTTACCTTCTCATGGTGAATAGTAAAAACTGTAAAAAGTAAAAAGTAAAATTAAATTACTATTATTACAAAAAGTAATTAAAATTATTTACAAAACTAAAAAAAATAAAAAATAAAAACTAAAAAACTAAAAGAATCTAGAGAGATAAACTCTCTCTTTATATAGAATAGAAGAGAGAGAGTGGTACAACTAAAACTGAAAGGAGTAGATACTCAATGATTGATGCTGACGTGGCGGTGATGTGGCGGTGACGTGGCATTGATGTGGCGACACGTGGGAAAGAGACTGTCGGCACCGTAGGATTGCGACATGTGGCACTTCCTGATTGGCTGATGATGATGTGGCGGTGAGGTGGCAGTTTGACTTGGTCAACCTGGTGATGTGGCTGATAACGTGGCAATGACGTGGAGTGACATGTGGCACACGTGACGATGGCGACTGTCGGCACTGTAGGATGCTGACACGTGGCACGGCGCATGTTAGCAGATCGCTGTGATGGTGACACGTGTCACGGCGCACGTTAGCAAAGTCAAACTTTTCTCAGATTCTGATTTATGGACCCGGCGCACGTTAGCACTGTTCGGCGAACGTTAGGCGTCGCGACGCGGAAAATTACCAAAATGCCATTTTCTTCTTTTTTTTCACTGCTTTGGCCCAAATCACCTCCAGAGTGTCCTGAAACTTTATTTATCTACAAAATAACACAAAACACATCAAAATATTCACAAAACTCAAGAAACTATACAAAATATTAGGTTAAATGAGTGGGAAATAGTGATAGATTTACCACTAATCAATATATATATAAAAATATAATAGAATATAATTAAAAAATATAAAAAAATTGAAATAAACTAAAAAAATTGACAAAATCCAAATATAATATAAAATAATATAATTAAAAAAATAATAATAATAATTAACAAGGTATCCGGATCCGGATCGGGTAGACCCGGGTCTAGACCCGTGTATATTTACCCTGGTCCGGAACCTGACCCGGGCTAACGAAAATGCTTTCGGATCCAGACCTGGATTTTGCCATCTCTAGGTAAAATAGTCAGTCTCTTCCACTAAGAGAACATATAGATTCCTTTCTTGTATCAAATACAAGCGTTCAGGAGGATTAGATACCATTTTGGACCTACAGAGTGGGTAATGAAGGTTCTTCATCTTCTTGAACTTCAGGTTCCTCTGTTGGTTCGTTGGTCTCAGGTTGTACTTCATCAAGTTCAACATGTATATGATTACCTCATTCAGTCAAAATTTCTACCTCTAGAAATTTTCTGAAGCGAGTTACGAACACATTTCGATGCTCGGTATCATAAAACAAATATCCTTTCGTATTTGAAGGATATCCGACAAACCTAAACTTTTGCCATCGAGGCAAAAGCTTATTTTGCTGAGCCACCCTGACGTATGCATGATAACCCCAAACCTGAATATAATTAAGAGTCGGTTTCCTACCGGTCCATATCACATACGGAGTTGTAGGAACAGCTTTAGAAGGAATCTTATTCAAAAGATTTGCGGCAGTTAAAAGAGCATAACCCCATAAGAAATAGGGTAAATCTGTAAAACTCAACATAGATCGGACCATATCTAATAATGTCCGATTTATCCTCTCTAACACTCCATTATGTTGTGGAGTACCAGGAGGAGTATATTGAGCGAGAATCCTATTATCCCTTAAATAATTAGTGAAACCTCCACTAATATATGTTGGGGTTTACGAGGGCATTTCCGGGTAGAACGCAGCGGAACGCGAAAAATCAAAATTTCCGATTTCAATAATTTTCTTGGACAATTAAAATAAAATTATTTTTTTAATTACTCAATACTTAAAAACTGATTTTTTTTACCAAAAAAAAATAGATTTTTCTTTAATTGTTGTTAGACCCCTCAAAGTTTGTATTTTGATCATTTTAGTCCTAATTTGTTAAATACAAATTCAAATGATCTTAAATCACTACCAAAATGATTTATACATGTCTTATAAATCTAAATACAATTTGCAATAAAAATTCCCAATTTTTGATAATTGCCGAATGGGTCCAAAAGTTTACAAGATTTGCACTTTAGTCCAAATTAGTTCAAAACAACTCAAGATCAAATTCAATCAACACCAAATTAATTGTACATCATATATACATCATTATTTAATATATATGTGAAAAGCCCTAAATTTGAAAAGGGTTATGAATCCTGATTTTCAAAATTGTCCAATTGACCAATTAACACCAAATTAAATAAATTCAACACTTTAATTGAATCTTTACTACATCAAACAAGTCTCACCACCATGAATAAACTCGAGAACAATTCTAGGTCATCAATGAGTGGCTTAGAAACTCTAGAATGACAACTTGGTTATCAAATAATCAAAGGAATACTTAATTACTCATAATAAGCATTCTTTAAAGATCTACAAGCTAACATCTTTCTACTAAGTTCCCAACCATCAAATTACATGCACAAACGAGTAGAGAAAATTCTAAGCTACACATATTGAAGCCTAGAGTCAGAAACATTTTTCATGTTGAAGAAAGTAAGGAAAACTTACAAATTCTCAAAGATTTGCTCAAGTTTTGGTCTTGTTTCTTTACTTTTATCTCAACCCTTTTCTTTGTAATACTTTGCTAACTTGAAATAATATGAAACAAACAAGAAAAAAAGCTTTTATATTTTCCCCATTATGGCCGAAAATGGGAAAAAAATAATAGCCTAGTGTTTTAATTCTATTTCAATTAATAAATGGAAAATGATTTAATAAATTTATGGTTATAAATCATTAAACCATTTAATGAAAATCAACAATGTTCCAATTAAATCAAGCCATTTAATCCAATAAAAATTGGCCATTTGTTTACTTTAATAAAGTAACTAGATATTTATTATTTAATTAATTTAATCATTTAATATTTAAATAATCAAAAAATTAATTATAAATATCTTAAATATATGTATTATATTTACATTAAATAATCAAAATACATATATGTTGGAAGCGGCCGCGAGTGCACAACGGAAAATTAAAAATTATGATGTCGCTATCACTTTCCCAAGACCCATTTGTTTTGGGTATTCTATAAGCCTAGGCATGTTGCTATATATTCTAAGCATGAAAACTCATAAAACATGCAAAGAACATAAACCTAAACATGCTAACTATCATAAGAACTCTAATTAAAATAAAGAAAGAAAAAGACTTACTTGAACCGAAGACTCATCCAGTCCTCCTCCAATCTACAAGCTTTTCTCAAACTCAGCAAGCTCGTCCACGTTACAAAGAGCCACCCAAGTGTGTGGCCTCCAAAGGTGCCCACACCAAAGCCAAAACTCAACGGCAAGACTACGCCTTGAGTGCACGGGTATTTTGCCCTTGGTAGCCTAGGCAAATACCTCAAAACTTTTAACTTGAGATTCCTCTAGTCAATTAGACTTAAGGATCCTCAAAATCAGTGGCTTACTCTTAAACTTTAGAGTTGCTCACTTATATAAACCCAAGATATGAAAGGTTTTGGTGTAAAAAATTTGTAAAGAATTCTTTGGGTTTATATAGGTGCTCCAAAGACAACAAAATTAATTAAGAATCCGATGTGGGATAAATGCTAATTAAATCTTAGCCATTGGATCTTAATATAGTGGTTTAATGAGATTATAAAACCCTAATAAGAGTTTGGGCCGAATTGGAATTCAAAAAAAATAAAATAATAAAAAAAAACGCAGAATTTTTTTTTCCAATTCCCAAAGTGCCCCTATCGTCATTCACCAATCCCTAAGCCACTTTGGAACCTCATAAATGATTTGTTCAATAATTAAACACATTGAACCATTTATGAACAATTCCTACAACAATCATATATGTTGTTAAATTTGTACTGTGTACTGTTATCCATTGATTTCGACTTTGTTGTGTGTGACCTTTTGGGTTCCCCTCAAGTTGGACATGAAATGAATCGTGATAATTTAATCGAACATAAATTATCCTCCGATCAGATTATCGTTCGATTTCAATGACCAAGGTTGACATCTAGCAACATGCCAAGGCCCCCAAATGAGAAGGAAGGACATATACCCATTAGGTATGCGATTTACATATGATACGGTCCCTCGCCTCACTGTATCCCCATCGTTTGACCTAGGGTATGGAATGTGTCTACCCATATAGTCAAAGGTATGATGTTGATAGTGTCATGAATCATGCTAACCCAAGAATCTCACATGATTCTTCTGCTGCGGCCACAGTCTCAAGCACTGATCACACATATCAACCCGCGGACTGGAATACCACTCTTATAAGAAAATATTATCCGAGAGAGTGGCGATTCTCTGTTGTATCTTTACAAACTTCATGTGTTTCAACAAATGACCCAATCATACCCTTATGACCGGATCTTTTGAACCGGGGAAGGAGAATGTCAAAGTCATTTGATCCATACATAAGATTGTAAAGACCTCAAGTCTAAGGACTAGTCATACAATCGATACATGAAAGTTCTCACAGACACATGGGATAAACACTCCATGTGAAAACTTTCGGCGGTCAGTTCGATGGACACGACCAACTCATGCATCCATGTGATACACCAAGCGGACAGATCTCCGCTAGTAGCCTATGAGATCGACTACCCCACTTAAGGGCGGATCATATCATCATGCTAGTCTCTCTGCTTTGTGAACGCCCAGATTATTCATAAAACCATGACTAGGAACGTTTGAGAGTAATGATTCTCATAAGGCGTGGAAGCCATCATCTTATTACTCCAAGGGCTTTATTACAGTGTTTGATGATTCATATAATTTATGAAAGACACATATAATAAAGATTGTAATTTTATTAATTAATGAAAATATTGCAAATACATGTACATATTGTCCATCCACAAGTTGGGTATAGGGCATATCCCTAACAATCTCTCACTTGCACTATAGCCAACTAGTATGAATCTGGACACCATACTCTTGGGTGTGCCTATCATGCTTTTATTGAGTCAGCCCTTTTAGTCAGAGAATCTGCAAGATTATCTTTATGTGTATTTTCTCTATAATAACTTCTTTTCTCTCAACAATCTCCCTGATGAGATGAAATCGCCTGAGTACATGCTTGGATTTTTGGTGGGACCTTGGTTCCTTTGATGAACAATGGTGCCCGTGTTGTCACAGTACATCATGACGCCATTCTTTATCGTGGGGAAGCATTTCCAGCTCATTGATGAACTTCTTTATCCAGACTGCTTCTTTAACTGCCTCAGATGCTGCAATATACTCGGCTTTAGTGGCGGAGCCCGTTGTAGTTGACTGTTTTGAGCTTTTCCAACTGACAGCTCTGCCATTCATAGTAAACATATATCTTATTTGTGATTTGCTGTCATCCCTATCGGTCTGAAAGCTCGCATCACAGTAACCAATGACTTTCATCTCAGAACAATCTCTGTATATCAAAAACACATCCTTAGTTCTTCTTAGATACTTGAGGATTGTTTTGACAGCTGCCCAATGTTGCTCACCAGGATTTGCCTGATATCTGCTCGTTATGCTAAGAGCATAAGAGACATCAGGTCTTGTACATAGCATGGCATACATGATTGATCCTATTACTGAAGCATAAGGGATCCTACTCATACGCTCTCTATCTGAAGGAGTATATGGACATTGCTCCTTAGATAATTTGATTACATGACAAGTAGGTAAATTACCTCTTTTGGAATCTTCCATTTTGAATCTTTTCAAAACTTTATCTATGTATATAGATTGAGAAAGTCCTAATAACCTCTTAGATCTATTACGATAGATCTTAATGTCGAGGATGTAGGCTGCTTCTCCCAAATCTTTCATGGAGAAATTCTGAGATAACCATTGCTTGGTGGCTTCCATCATGGGAATATCATTCCCGATGATTAATATATCATCGACATATAATATAAGAAATACAAGAGGCGAATAATCTCATAATCAAAGTGTGCAGCTAGTGCCAGTAAAATTCGAATGGACTTAATCATTGCAACAAGCGAGAAGGTTTCGTCATAGTTAATTCCTTGGATTTTTCTATAACCTTTCGCCACCAACCTAGCCTTATAGGTTTGGATGTTGCCTTCTGCATCAGTTTTACGCTTGTAAATCCACTTGCAACCTATGGGTTTTATCCCTTCAGGTGCAACCACCAAGTCCCAAAATGGATTCTGATACATAGAGTCTATTTTGGATTTTGATGGCCTCAAGCCACTTGACTGAATCAATGTCACGCATTGCTTCGTCATAACTGGTGGGATCGTCATTATCAATGACCTGATCATGTTCCTCATCAATATGGAAACCATATCTTTCAGGCTCATATCTTTCCCTACCAGACCTTCTAAGTTCATAACCTTGTGGTTGTTCCGTCGCTGCCCTTTGAGGGGCCTGGGGTTTAGTTCTATGTTAGTTTGTTCTTCTCGTATCTCATCGAGGTCAAGTTACTCTCCACTATATTTCTTGAGAAGGAATTCATTTTCTAGAAATTTAGCATTTCGTGAGACAAATGTTCTTTGTTCATTTGGGACGTAGAACACGTATGCTCTTGAGTTCAAGGCAATATCCTACAAACTTATATTTAATTGCCCTATCATCAAATTTGTTAGTTTGTGGAGCTTAACATATGCGTCACATCCCCAAACTCTTAGATAACTAAGACTATGACGTTTCTTAGACCATAACTCATATGGTGTTTGACTAACAGTCTTGGAAGGAACTTGGTTTAGTAGTAGTGTTGCAGTTTCTAAAGCAAGACCCCAAAATGAAGAGGTACATCCGTGCCTGGCATCATTGAACCATATCTAATAATGTCTGATTTCTCTTTTCAGAGACCCCATTATGCTGTGGAGTTCCCGGAGGAGTCCACTGGGAAACAATGCCATTTTCTCTCAAGTAATCTTGAAATTTGTTGCTTAATTATTCACCACCTCGGTCAGACCTTAGTGACTTAATATTTTTATTAAGCTGGTTTTCTACTTCAGCTTTGAAGTCTTTGAATTTCTCAAAGGCTTCAGATTTATACCACATAAGGTACACATACCAATATGGCGATTGATCATCGATAAAGGTAATGAAGTAGGAGAATCCACCTCTAGCGGTGACTGGCGTTGGTCCACATACATCAGAGTGTATGAGTTCTAATGTCTCCGCTGCACGCTGGCATTTACCTTTGAAGGTAATTAGGTCATTTTACCAAGTAAACAAGACTCACAAGTTCCATAAGGTTCATATTTGAAGGGTCTGAAATACCCATCCTTATGTAGCTTAGTTAATCTTGTTTCATTGATATGACCTAAGCGACTGTGCCATAGAAGTGATTCATTGAGATTATTCGAGTTAACGTTGTATATATTAGAAGTTGAACATTCTTTGTTAGTTTGTAAGACATAGATACAATTATTCAAAATATCATCTCCATATTTTATTTCATTGAAATAAATAGGACATTCATTACAACTTATTAGGCATGAAAAGCCTTTATTACATAAAGAAGAAATTGAAATGATGTTCTTTACTAGAGAAGGTACATAAACACAATCTTCTAAGTCTAAAACTAAACCATTCGGAAAAACTAATGAATAAGTCCTCACGCACAATGCAACCAGTTTTGCTCCATTACCCATGCGTAAGTCAACCTCCCCATGACGGAGTCTCCTACTGTTTCTCAGGCTATGCACATTGTTGCGCAAGTGAGTCCCACAACCGGTGTCAAGCACCCAAGTAGGAGGTTCAGAGTTTTAAGAATATAGTTCAATCATATACCTGAAGCATTGGGCTTCTTGGCCTCTTGGGCTTCCCTAGCTTCCTTGGCTTTCAAGGATCTACAGTCTTTCTTCCAATAACCCTTCTTTCCATAAAATAAACATGTCCTCTTTCCATTTTTCTTCTCCACCTTACCATTGGGCTTTAGGTGATCTGGAGCCTTGGCCTTGCCCTTAATTTTCTTTGGGCCTCGTGGCTTCAGGTCCGTACCCTTAAGCATGGCGGAGGTTTTAAGCTCCGGTTTCAAGTCATTCTCTGCTTGCTTTATCAGATTGTGCAATTCTGCTAAAGTAGCTTCTTTATTAGATAGATGAAACTGTATAATAAAGTTAGAGAAGTCTTTTGGTAAGGACTGAAGAATTAGATCCTGACCTATCTCATGATACATGATGAACCCGAGGTTGGCCAATTTTCAATGTGGCCAATCATCTTAAGCACACGTCCACTAACAGATTATTCCTTATACCTTATTTGGAATAAGGCACATGACACTTGGAATCTCACGGTATGAACGAAGTTGCATACAACTCCTTCAAGTGAAAGATGATGGTTTGAGCATCCATATCTTCGTGAGCTTTCTAAAGTTCGTCCGACATAGAGCCAAGCATTATGCAAACTGCTTGCTCATCATCATCGACGTGTTTCTTCCAAGCATCAAATGTATTTTGGTCCGCATCTTCTTTGGGTTCAGGGGGAAATGGTCTTTCAAGAACATAGAAAATCTTTTCTTGTCGTAAGATAATTTTAAGGTTTCTAAACCAATCATTGTAGTTGTCCCATTTGAGCTTATGCTCATTAATGATGGAACAAATTGATACTTTGTTTGCCATTTGAATGTTTGTGAAATATTTTAACCCACCTGTTAAGAGAGAATGTTAAAATTAGGAATATGTTTTCATTAATGTTTCATAATAACATGGGCTTTTAATATTATGAAGTTGCTCCCACTCAATTGTTTTAAAATTTTAAGCAATCGCATCAACCCCAATATGATGGATTTCTTGTGGGCAAGGATCCCATTATCATCATTTCAATATTCCAACTAGGGCCAGTCGTTATAAAATACGATAATTAGGTAGGTTACCAACCAATTTATGATATAAATCATAATTCCTTGATCATTGGGTTGGGCAATCAAACATGCCATATCTTATGCTAGTCCTTGTGGACACCCAATCTTTGCCACAAAGTTATTAGACCACGCCTAAGGGTCGCTACGTCTTATGACTCAGAAAATTCAAACCATTGTAAATAGTATGATTTAAGGACAAATTGGTATTGGTCAGTCTGGTAAAGCCTAGTCCTGCCAATACGGTTTAAGCCCTTTGGGTCTATACTTTACAATGGGAGGCAAATTTTAAACTTAAATTATTATTGAGGATTTTAGCAAGTTTAAGTGAATAACTGTCAAATGGATTCCTCCATTGAAAATTCCCCAGAGGGAGGGTAGAGCGAACTCTCTTAAATACCCTTACCTCTAAGGTTCTTATTGCCTTGGTGACAGGAATAAACAATAGATCCTCCAAATTTGTCCAACACTTTAAATATGCTTTAAGGTAAGCTTTGAGTAAATGATTATCTAGATGTCTTCACAGCTTTCATTTTGGCTATAAAAAGGTAGTGAGTGAAGGAAGACACCAAATCATTATCTAACTCTAGTAATACCTTTGGTTAAATTAACTTTAGTTTGGAAAGTTTTATTAACGCCTTGGTCCCACCCCAGTTGTATCTTTTATAATGTATTTTATTATAAACAAGTGATTTATATTTATTAGCCTTAAAGGTAATAAATCTCTAATTTCATCACAGAATAATTACTTAGCTAAGAGATAAGCAATACACTCTCTATTTCCTTAGAAAATCTCTAGATGTTTGCACCCTAAAATAATCATGCCAATTCTAATCATACATAGAATCATCAGGCATATGAGTTTTAATATGTTGGAATTATTTTAGGCATTAAATAACTTTGATTAATATTTAATTATGATATTGCTTTTTATTTTATTCAAATAAATATACTATTCACGTTTTTTACAGATGCGTGAAATTTAAATGCAATTTCACAATTCAAATCTTAACCAAATCATGCAAAACTTGTGCCTAAAATTAAGTTCAGGGTGTTAGCTTTCGAACGAGCTTTTACACACCCAATTTCGAGTTCAAATGAGAGAGAAGTAATCAAAACAAAAACGGCGCGTGACCTTTTAGGTTCCCCTCAAGTTGGACATGAAATGAATCGTGATAATTTAGTCAAACATACATTATCCTCCGATCAGATGGTCGTTCAATTTTAATGACCAAGGTTGACATCTAGTAACATCCAAATGCCCCCAAATGAGAAGGAAAGATATATATACCCATTCTGTATGCGATTTACATATGATACAGTCCATCGCCTCACTGTATCCCCACCGTTTGACCTAGGGTATGGAAAGTGTCTACCCATATAGTCAAAGGTATGATGTTTATAGTGTCATGAATTGTGCTAACCCAAGAATCTCACATGATTCTTCCGCTGTGGCCACAGTCTCAAGCACTGATCACACATATCAACCCCCGAACTGAAATACTACTCTTATAAGAAAATATTATCTGAGAGAGTGGCGATTCTCTGTTGTATCTTTACAAACTTCATGTGTTTCAACAAATGACCCAATCATACCCTTATGACCGGATCTTTTGAACCGGGAAGGAGAATGTCAAAGTCATTTGATCCACAAATAAGATTGTAAATACCTCAAGTCTAAGGACTAGTCATACAATCGATACATGAAAGTTCTCACAGACACATGAGATAAACACTCAATGTGAAAACTTTCGGTGGTCAGTTTGATGGACATGAGCAACTCATGCATCCATGTGATACACCAAGCGAATGGATCTCCGTTAGTAGCCTATGAGATCGGGTACCTCACTTAAGGGCGGATCATATCATCATGCTAGTCTCTCCGCTTTATGAACGCCCAGATTATTCACAAAACTATGACTAGGAACGTTTGAGAGTAATGATTCTCATAAGGCGTGGAAGCCATCATCTTATTACTCCAAGGGCTTTATTAAAGTGTTTGATGATTCATATAATTTATGAAAGACACGTATAATAAAGATTGCCATTTAATTAATTAATGAAATATTGCAAATACATGTACATATAGGCCATCCACAAGTTGGGTATAGGGCATATCCATAACAGTATATTAATTATAAATATCAAATATCACAATTTGACATTTAACAAATGAGCGAAAGATCACAATCGCTTGTATTATCATTTAACCGTTAAACGACTTATAAATAATCAGTATTATTCATAAAAATTTCCCTAGTGCTCTACGAGTATATTTCATTAGTGAGACTCTCTAGGTTCAGGCATATCCACCACGAAATCCAATTTCATGTCCATAATCTACCCACCCGTAAATTATGATGAACACAGATAAACTCTCTGAACCATACAGGTCGAGGTCATCTATAGGGCATTTTAGTAAAATCCATAAACTTCTACACTCTTCTATTTTTTTAAGGCCAACTATATAAGGGGTTCACTATTCATAAATTCATAAATTTGAACAAAAGATGAGTAGAAAACGTGAAGGAAGAGAGAAGAATGAGAAGAAGAAGAGAAGAGAAAAAAGAAAAAGAGAGAAAATAAAGAAGAAAGAAAAGAAAAGGAAGAGACAATAAGATATGGCATCCTTGAAACCTTGAAAGATAAGGAATTTCACAAATAAGAGGTAATAACCTTTTGACCCAAATTATTATGTGTTGAGTATTAATGTTTTGATAATTTAATGTGTTGTAATTTAGGTGTGATGATGATTAAATGGTTAATAAGTAAGAATATAAATGGTGTTGTATAGGAAACAAAATTTGAGGTATTGAGTTAATTAGGGGTTTTTTTTATTTAAGAAATTTAAAGTTTGCTTTGATGGTGATTATGATAGGTGAATATAGATAATTGTATAAAATTTGAATTATGGAAGAAGGGAAGTGTGTTTGGGGTATGAGGACATGAAGAAGTTGGATTCATGCCTGAAATTGGCTGTGCGTCGTGACATAAATCACCGTGCATCATGACGCATTTTGGGTAACTTGTGAGGATTTGTTTCTGGTTTACACGTGCCACTACGTGTAAAGAACTTACGTTGCGACGCGCAGGGCAAAAGTATGGGCACGTTTCTGGTTGATGCGTGTTGTGACGCGCAGCGCCCTGCATCACGATGCGAGAACAAAATATTGCCCGAATTAGTTTTAAGCCATCCTAGTTTTACCCGAACACGTTAGAGGCTACCCTAGGAGTCTCGTATCAACTCGTACGTACATGTTACATCATGTTAATAGTACGATACCCTCAAAGCAATAGTGCATACTAGAATAAGCAAATTTTAGTGTAATTCCAAAGTGCGTTTCTTAGTCCATTACTAATATAATTATCCAAATGTAGATCATTGACCGACGTAATCACACGCGTAGAACGCAAGCGCACATATCGTTCAAGTAGTATAAAAAGTATCGATACCACGAGGACTTAATACCTAAGCTATTAATTTATGAAGTTAAATTTTATGAGTATCTAATGGATTGATTGTTTGATTGGATGGTGACTTTAAAATTAAAATAAGTAAATTAAAATTGCTTGAAAGTAGATTCAGGAAAAAATCAATTTTATAAAATTTATCCAGGGTTGTGAATCCTTCCAATATCATTTTTAAAGATGAAGTGGTTATCTTATGGTTATATAATATATCGGTTTATTAACCTATAACACGAAATTATGTAAAAGCCTCTTCTGATGGTTAGATACAAATACCCAATGTTACCCAATTAATCATATTCCTATGTCAATTAAGTTATCTGAATTCATTAAGATTAAGTTACAATTATGGCTACCCCCGCCCGACAGGTATATTCATATCTTGTAGGGAAATGTATTAAAGGGTTATCTATCCTCAAGGAAGATCGTGTGCTATTGAGTCTAAGGTCTTTAACCTAAAATTCATTTTCCAAGTTCATTTTAGGTTTACCTGTTCAATTTTATTAATGGCCAGTTAATAAAAAGCATTAGGATTAAGGCTCAATAAATAAACCTTTATATTACCCAAACTATTATTTAACCCCTTATAAACCGGTGATATTGGAATTCATCACAACCCCAGATAACTGGCTTAGTTACGACACATATTTACAGATACTAAAAACTTAAATAAAAGAAAAGACATAAAGTAAATGCTGGAAATTAAATACTGAAAAGTAAATTGCTGAAAATAAATTACAGAAAAGTAAATTGCTGAAAGTAAATAAAGTAAAAATACAATAAAAGAAAATGATGGGGTTAGAGGATCCACTTTTATTACTACTAATTTAGATATCTCCCTTAATATAATATATTAATTTTGCGTGATAATTACCAACCAGCCATATAGACGGTATCCTGATTAAGTCAAATTAATAATTCATTACCAACCGACCAACTAGGCGATATCCATGCTTAGTCAGGTTAAAACCAATTTATAATTAATTACCAACCGACCAATATGACGGTATCCTTATTAAGTCAGGTTTATTATATTATAATTAAGGGAGATTAATCTAAATAGTAATAATAAAAGCTTTACCTTTTACCATAGCAAGGAGGAGTTACCTCCTCATTACGTGAAAAGTAAAAACTGAAAAAGTAAAGAAAAGACAATATTATGCGTAAAAGTAAATTACGGAAAGTAAAAACTGAAAACTAAGGAAAAGAAAGTGCGAAAGCGGAAATTAATCACTAAAAGCTGTAAATAAACAAATAAAATACAATATTCTTAGTTATTCTTAAGGAATTTCAACGAAGAAAGTATGAATTTACAAATGAAATGGCTTGATATTTATAGGCAAAATTTTGCCTCCATCAAATCATCCACCAAATCCATTATTAATTGCTCCACTAATTGCTCTACAAATTGCTCCACCAAATATATTATTAATTACTATCATGTTTGGTGGGAGCTTGACTATTTATTTTTATTTTTTTATTTTTTTTTTGCTTTGAAAATGACTTTAATAATTATGCATAACACACTTCTGGATGGTTCATCAATTTCGGTCATGAAATATTCAGAGATCGAAATTATTTTGTTCTTTAGAGTTGTAGAACTTTGAGTCGTCTTTAATCGGGAACTTGAATCAGCTCAATCCGATATCGGAATAAAAAGTTATGCCCAAAATACGACAATTGCACAAAACTGGAATTTCCGAAACTTCACTTCGTTAGAACGGCCTTTCAAGTTTCCAATCTCCAAAATTAATATGTCAAGTCCATTTTTTGCCCTTATTTGACTCACATTTCATCCTAAATGATTTCATTGAGTCCCAATATAATTTTATTTGCAAAATAAACTAAAACACATCAAAACGTTCATCAAACCCTAGAAACTAAACAAAATATTAAGTAAAAGGGGCGGTAAATATTGATATATTTTTCGCTCATCAATCATCGCAGGAACCGAAGTTTCCTCAGTAAGCGAGTAATGCCAGCCAGATTCCCTAACAGTGAGTGGACTTCTTTTCTCAAATTGATTTTATTTAATAGTTTTGATATCATACTTATTTTTGAGCAAATAGGGCATTAGCCAGAATTTTAATACAATTGTTATTCAGATGATGAAGATTTAGAAAAAAAAATATATTTTATACAGTTTTGAGATTTCAAAGTATCATTTATATGTTTTCGAAGTATGGGAGAAAAACCCACCCTAGTATGTAACTTGATACATTTTGGAATTGACGGACAGTGAACATGTGCACATGTAGAGGACTGAGGGGACAGCGATACGTAACGCCCCCAGATCCTAGTTCAGGACTAGGGGGACGGCGATACGTAACGCCCCTAGACCCTAGTTTCAGGGTCAGGTACTAGCATGGATCAGTACTACCGGCTCTAGTTCAGTAGCTTGGGGGACAACGATATGTAACGCCCTAAGACCACCAGTTTCAGGGAGATGAGTGACATGCTTTGGGGGACGGCGATATGTAATGCCCCAAAGTCATGGTTTTGCATTCCTGGCTCCAGATAGGCGTATGGGGGGACGGCGATACATAACGCCTCATTGGGTCAAGTTTTTCAGATGCAAACCAATTTTTAGATTCCATATTTTCAATATACAGCTTTCAAAAATCATATTTTAGAAATAGTTTTCAGAATCCAGAGCTTCAAAAGCAATTTTCAGAAATATGAGTTTTATAAAGGAGTTTTTAGATGAAGTTTTCATAAAAGAGTTTTCATATAAAGTTATTTCTGAAACTTTACTTTTAGAACCAAATGCTTTTATATCATTTTTTCAGTTTTGCGTCCACTCATTTAGATCAAATAACGATCTAACCCCCCACTCTCAGTTTCCTTATTTTGCATGTATTCTTGGAGGACGAGCTCGGGAGGGCGATATTGTTGCAGTCACTATGGTTTGGAGTCCACCAATGTGAGTCAGAATGAATAAGAGTTCAGCCAGAGTTTGAGTCCAGTCAAGTTAAGTGAAGTACAGTCCAGATAGTTGTATACTAGAGATGTATGTGAGAATTCATGTATGGAGATATTAAGATAGTTTATATTTATATATTCAGTCATATATGAATTATTTTATGTTATGTCTTGGTTTTGGGCATTGGTTCCATATGTGAGGTTATATTTGAAAAGAGTAACAATATTGTTCACAGTTAGTAAGTCAGAGGCTTATGGGGTTAATACGGTCTATCCCCTATCGCTAGCATCTCCCAGATCGGGGATGTTACAAAGATAGTATCAGAGCATGGTCTAGGGAGTCAATAACTGTAGTGGTAGAGTGTTGGGGTCTTGTATACATAGTATGTCTGAGATACTTGTATGCGATGCACTACCTCTCCAGTATCTGATTCTCGAGTACGTCCTCAAGATCAATAGACAGGTTAGTAAGCTTTCCCAGATTATTCGAATAGTATTCCTCGTGAGAACAATTATATTCTATATCCAAGTTGAGAATTCCATTGTAGTTATTCTGACCTATTACCAGAAGTGCAAACGAGCTATGAAACCAGACAGTAAGATTCTAAGAAAAGCTACCTAGAGAGTGGGAAGAAAGAGCTATAAGAAGTAAGAAAGTATGTATAGTTAGTTAACTAGCTGGAGATGAGAAGATCAAGGAGACAATGAGAAATAGTAAAGTTCAAAGGATGCCTAACCAGGAAAGTAGAAAGAGAAAGCTAGAAAGAAAAGCATGAAGGGATAGATAGATGATCAAAAGAACATGTAGAAGAGGTTTACACAATCAGAGTTAATAAGAGATAGAGAAGAATAAACAGCTAAATAAGGATGTATCAGAACCTATAGTAGTAAGGGAAAAAGTAAGGATCCTTAAGCAACCAGAGTAAGAAGAAATAGAGATATAGAATCAGATCGATAACGAAATACCAGAATCTATAGTAGTAATAAGAATAGAAAGATCCCGAGTAAGTATTAAAGTGCCCAGTAGACGTAAGATTTCTTCAATTTTCAAAAATTTCTTTAAATAGATTTAAAAGCCTCAGGTGCCTTATATAGACAGCGAATTCCCCAACTAAATAGGAATAGACAGAAATATAAAAAAAAGCGAGAGATTAAGGCCAGCCTAGGAAGTTCCCATGAACAAGAGATGCCAAAAAGGACCTAGAGAACCCCAGATCCCCAAATTCAGATCCAGGCCCATAAGTAGGCAAATGAAGGTCATAAATAGAAATGATTAGTTTCCTTATCCCAAGTAATCCGATGAAGACAATATCCTGAGCAATCTAGTCTACCACCGCTTAGTGATAGCAGTTAAGAAATATGTCCTGATGGAATCTAGCTTATACCTGCCTTACATGAGAAATAGACTCTACCAGGACACAAGGTACCAGAACGAGGATATCGAAACTCATCGAGATATATTATGTTTGCCCTAATCCCTACCATCATAGATATAGATGACTGTAAGGAGCAAGTGAGAGTTCATCTTAAGAAATGGAAAGACCTCAGAAGGCAGGTTACCCAGAAAAATTTTAAGGAAGTTTTCAAGGATATAAAGAAGTGAACCCAGTAAAGTCAAAGATTAAGGCAAGTGAGAGAGAGGGTTGCAAGATTAGTAGGAGTCCACATATAGACCAATGTAGTAGAACTTATAGAACAGCCCAAGTTAGAAGAAATCCGTGAAAATATACAATGACAAATTCGAGAGGATTGGAGACATTTAGGAGTGACAATAGTATCAGTGTGGATAGTAGAATAGAGTGCCAAAGTCAAAGCTTATAGCAAGAACAAAGAGCCGAAATCTAGGAAGTAACCAGGAAAATGAGTCACTATTAGTATTGAAAGCATAACTTAGAACCATGAGTCAAGCTATGGAAGTGATTAAGAGGAATGCGAGAAGTGACAAGGAAACTCAGTGCATTAGGGCACAAAGATAATATAATAAGAAGATAGTATTGTAAGGAATTAATGATAGTTGTGTGTCCTCAAGACATGGAGTAGTCGACCAGGTTTCTGTAAAATGAATAATGACCCTTTCTTCTAGAAACCACGATTCCAATAAGCATATAAATATCGAACCAGATCATCAGCGAACTTAGATGTTAAACAGAATACGTATCCACGGATTCCTATAGAATGTATATGCTCACTCCTCAACTTAAAGTTTAGTAAAGAGAATGATCAGTAAAGAAGAGCGATTGACATATTAGATGAGTTACGAGACGGTTAGGTAGCCAAAACGATAAGTTCAAAGAAACTTAGATAAGAAAACATGAGATAGAATGGAATAGAGCAATAGTTAGATAAGCTAAGTCTGGTAGCCACCACTGAATTAAGGAACCCTAAAAGAAGTAAAGACTTAGAAGTACGAAGAGACCAGGGAGAACAATTCTGAAGAATATAGCAAACAACTTATGATAGAGTTTAATGGTATTAAAAGGGAAGACTAGGAAAAGAGTAGCCCAGAACCAGGAAACTTAGCAGAGATGTTTTAAACAATCAAAGTTGATGGAGTTTCCAGGAAAATAAAGATATAAGAAGTTCAAGGAACTAGGATGAGTAGGAAAGTCAAGTAATAGAGCAAAGCTTATAGTAGGAGTTTGACAGAGTATGAACCTTATGGAGGTTCACAATAAGGGGTGATATTACCGATAATTAGGAAACGAATTAATAGTAAAGTCAGAACATGAAATTTAGATAGTTCATAGTAGTAGTACCCTAGTGAGGGATCCAACACCAAACATGAAAAAATAGAGTTATAAGCTTATAGATTAGCAGCATTAGAACTACAACATGTATAGTTAGTGAGATTCCACCACCAGAAGGCTCCAGGACAAAACCGTACTAACCCTCGATAGACAACAGTAGCAGAGACGGGCCTGGAGGGCTGCCTTGAGATACTCCAGAAGCAAGTGAAAGCATAGTGATAAACGACTGAAATATAAAACTATAGGACATAGAAATTGATGACGCTGTTCTGTTCTAGGCTCGCGGCCTAGTTGGGAGTACGGAGTAGCCCTCGGGGGACTAAACTGGAGAATAATGGAGTCGCCACCCGGTGTGAATCGGGAAAATGATTTAAGGCCGCACTCACCCCTCGCAAGGGAAGACCTCAAACCTTTGGGTTCGGAATGGTCTCTTACTTATGCCACTTATAATGAAATGATTTGTGCAATAACTTAACCGAGTCTACGCAACATATATATCCAAGAATAACCTAGATCTAATTCGCATTCATAAAAGTAAATCCTACGTCTAAGTTTACATGCTTTGAAAGTAAGTTATCATAATGGCAAACATAGGATATCACACAATGGCCATATTTAATTATCAAATATAAAGAATAAATAACATCATAAACATAAACATAAATTAAATTCCTATTTCTGAAGAAAGTAACTATAAGTGCATAAAGAAATAACATAATCATACTTAAAATAAATAACATACTAGACTAAATCATGCTAAATAATCTACTAGGCTAAATCATGCTTGAATACAAGGTTGGATGAAACGAAATACGTGTGTCTCTCAAGTGGTACGTGGCATTGTATCCCGAGTACAAACCGCATTACCGTCCATTCAGATTCGGCTACGGAATTTACGTCTGGGTTTCCATCCGATATACCACAAGAGAGACTACATATTTCGTTCATCCGGAAATCACATCATGCACCAATCTACAATACTCATACGAAATAAAGTACTAAAATAAATAAAAATAAAGGATAATAAATAAAGAAGGTGCCCTCAAGTCTAACCTCTTTTGTCGTCTCTCGGAAGCGCGTTACACGACCGTCAGAAGGGTTGATGCTCTGTAACTCCTCCGGTTCACTGGTTCAATGTTTTCCTTTGCTGTTTCGCTGTTTGGGCTGCTGTTTTTACACTATTTTATGGCTGTTTCTGTTCGCGTTATTGGCTCACTATTTTGCGGTAAAGTGGGACAGTTTTGGGTAGTTTTTTAGGTGCAGTTTGCGGTAATTACGAGGGCAGTTGGCGGGGTTATATGCGGTAATGGACTGGGTAGTTATAGCGGTAATTTAAGGGCTGTTCAGGGGGTTTTACGTGAATTGTTGAAGGGTATGTGGCGAGTTAGTGCTTATTGTGGCATGAAGAATGAAGAGTGGCATTGAGGGCTTGCTGTGGAGTAAGGGTGCTGAGTGATGAAGGGTTATGTGTCTAGGCGTGAAATGGGCAGTATCTAAGGAAGACTTTAGTGTGAAGGCTCATGAAGGCAGGTGGCGTGAATAGGCTGATGTGTGAAGGGTTAGACGTGAGGTAGCTATGGGGTTTCTTACGTGTAGTGGAGTTGATGTGTGGTGCAGGTGGCTTACATGAGAGGCTTGAATGAGGCGATAACGTGAGAGGCTTGTAGACGTGAGTGATGGGTTGTGTTGCTGAGAGTGGAGTTGGGAGGCTAAGGGTTTTTTGGTGCCGTATATGTGAGAATGGGCTAGGGTCCCTAAGGTTGAGTTAAGGTTTCTTTTTATAGGAAAAAGGGTTGGGGTTACCTTGTTTGAAAAGGGAAAGGATTTGTGTAATTATTGGAGATATTTTTAATTAGTGTGTGATAAGGAAAAATCTTTTAATTAGGGAAGTGATTTGATTTAAATTGATTTCTTCTATTTTAGTTAGGGATATAATTTGATTTGTATCTTTTAATTAGGGAATGTAATTTAAGTGGATTAGGAAAGTATTTGATGGGATTTCTTTAATTTTGGAAGGGATTTGGCTTGATTTATGCATGTGTTTAATATGTGTTTTTGTTAATTTGGAAGGTGAGCGGGCGTGGGCTTTTCTCAGTTTGGTGGGCTTGGTGTATGGTTTGGTGATGTGTGGGCTTGGTGTATGTCTTGCGGGGGTTTGGGCTAAGGATGTGTTTTGAAAAAGAGGTCCAACAAGCGAACCCGAAGCTAATCCATCGAATTAAATTCAACAGAAATGTCATTTCTTGACTCTTCCCTTCCGACGTCCGTTTCCCACGGCTTCTAAAATTAAAGAGGTAGTGTCTCCATGCGAGACTCATCATCGGGACTTATATGCAAAAATGCAGTGCCTACAGTCGCCCCCACTTTGATGGGACTTGTGCAGTGTGTGACAATGACAATCATATCAAAGTTATGCAATGCATTTTTACTTACCTGGCTCGCCAGCTGCCACCTGACTTGCCTGCTGCTTCGAACTGAATGATTTGATGGTGCCATACTCGGCGTACTAAACCCCATTCTCGAGGTGTCACTGTAATATCTCCATACCCGAAGTGCCGTACCTGGCATGTTAAACCCCATACCTGAGGCGTCGTTGTAATATATCCATACCTGGAGTGCTATACCTGGCATGCTAAACCCCATACCCTAGGCGTCACTATAATATCTCCATACCCGGAGTGTCGTACCTGCCATGCTAAACCCCATACCCGAGGCGTCGCTGTAATATCTTCATACCCGGATTGCCGTACCTGGCATGTTAAACCCCATACCCGAGGCGTCGCTGTGATATCTCCATAACCGGAGTGCCGTACCTGGCTTGCTAAACCCCATACCCGAGGCGTCGCTGTAATATCTTCATACCCTGAGTGATGTACCTGGCAAAACTGATACTGATGTTGATGCGTCTCCATAACCGGAGTGCCATACCCGGCAAGACTGATACTGATGTTGATGTGTCTCCATACCCGGAGTGCCATACCCGGCAAGACTGATACTGATGTTGATGTGTCTTCATACCCGAAGTGCCATACCCGGAAATACTGATACTGATGACGTGGGTCTCATCCTTGGGACTCATCTCCAAAATTGATACTAACACCGTGATGGTTTATATTGTACTGCCTCTCACGAGATAATCCTGATAGCTAAGCATATTTTCGTCCTCAACGGATGCTTCGCGTCAAAACCAGAGAACCTTCAAAGTACTTTAATACACTCAGCTCCGATCGTCTGAATGAGTGATCTGAACTAGACTCCTAGTGTGTGTGTGCCAAGGCTCTTTCGCAGCTTAATCCTTAAATAAGCCAACTCGATGATTTTGTCTCAGAGAATCGGATTGGTGGGTCTAACCAACCTAGATGTCTTGATCACACTCTGTGATTACTTCATCATACTCAACATGAAATGGTCTTCTTCTTTTTTCTCTTGTCTCTTTCTTTTCATTCTTTTTTCTTTCCTTTTTTCTTTTTTCTTTTTTTCTTTTTTCTTTTCTTCTTTGACACACCTACCCTTTAAGGTAGCATTTCTCCTCATGGTGGTCCTAATACTCGCCCATGGGTAGCTTCACGCTTATCGGTTATAGGCGGTCTATTTTTCTTTTCTTTTCATTGCAGAGACTTTTTCTTTGCTTCCAACCATATCATATATCGTAGCATAAGTAAACCAGGGTGGACATCTAGGCAAACAGTCATTCACTTATCCATTATCTCTTCAACTAGTCATCTCGCCAACTACTGAGGCTTCTACTGTTGAGATCCCGTAATCAAGTGCTCGTGAGTCTCGCCGAGATCAATCCATTCAGAATATTGGATGAGAGCACATCTTGCACTTATCATTTTTAAGGTTTCTCCCTACAGCAAACAATGTAATCACCGGACATATGCTTAACTATCAAAGACTTCTCTTTCTTTTTTTTTTTTCTTTTTTCTTTTTTTCTTTTCTTCTTTGACACACCTACCCTTTAAGGTAGCATTTCTCCTCATGGTGGTCCTAATACTCGCCCATGGGTAGCTTCACGCTTATCGGTTATAGGCGGTCTATTTTTCTTTTCTTTTCATTGCAGAGACTTTTTCTTTGCTTCCAACCATATCATATATCGTAGCATAAGTAAACCAGGGTGGACATCTAGGCAAACAGTCATTCACTTATCCATTATCTCTTCAACTAGTCATCTCGCCAACTACTGAGGCTTCTACTGTTGAGATCCCGTAATCAAGTGCTCGTGAGTCTCGCCGAGATCAATCCATTCAGAATATTGGATGAGAGCACATCTTGCACTTATCATTTTTAAGGTTTCTCCCTACAGCAAACAATGTAATCACCGGACATATGCTTAACTATCAAAGACTTCTCTTTCTTTTTTTCTTTTTTTTCACTCATTCATTCCATGAAATTCTTCTTTCAACTGCTGATAATGTGGGCTTCGCCCCCTGAGATTCCTTCCTGAAACTGATACTGGCGTGGGCTTCAACCCTTGGACTCATCCCCGAAACTATACTAATATGGGCCTCAACCCTGGGATTCATCCCCGAAACTGACTGATATGGGCCTCAACCCTGAGACTCATCCCCGAAACTAATACTGATTCAATTCTGAAACTGACTGTACTGTCGCTACTTCTGATTGGCTTGTCTTTACCGCTTTCTCTTTTTTCTTCTTCGAAACCTGTGAATACAAAACAAAACAAACACAAAAAAAGAATGCAAAATACGTTACGTGTATGCATGCATGCATGAATAAGTTTCCTTTCCCGTTGGGTCAGGTCTTCTACCGGTGACTACTCGGTCTTCTCTTCCTCAATAAAAATATTGCTTCAATCTGTCCACATTGATCGGCTCGGTGAACTCATTCCCTTCCAGGTCTGACAGTCTCATTGCTCCATTTCCCATTACTTTCTGTACAATGTAAGGTCCTTCCCAGTTTGGTCTAAACTTTCCTCTTGGGTCTGTTGTCGATGGCTTCGACTGTTTAAGCACCAGATCACCCATCCTGATCTTGGTAAGATGCACCTTCTTATTGAATGCTTGAGCTAACCTCTTCTGGTATATCTGCATATAATACAAGGACTTCATTCTCTTCTCATCCATCAATGTTAACTATTCAAACCTCTGCGAGGCCCATTCTTGTTCAGGCAATTCTGCTTCTGCTAATACCCGCATGGACTGTATCTCAAATTCCACCGGTAATACAGCTTCCATTCCGTAGACCCAAGAGTAAGGGGTGGCTTCTGTTGCCGTTCTTACTGAAGTTCTGTACCCCCACAGGGCATATGGTAGCTTATCAGCCCAATCTTTGTAATTCTCTGTCATCTTGGCTAAAATTGTCTTTATTATTTTATTGGCTGCCTCGACTGCCCCATTTGCTTGCGGCCTGTAAGGTGACGACTTGTGATGGCCTATTCCGTACTTCTGTAACATCGCCTTTGTTTCTCCCTAAAACTGGACTCCATTGTCCGTGACCATATGGTGTGGCATACCATATCGACAAATGAGATTCCGAGCTATGAATTTTTCCATCTGCCGTGCTGTAACATTGTGGAATGACTCGGCTTCCACCCATTTCGAGAAGTAGTCTACTGACACTACTATGAAGCGATGTCTGTTTGATGCGTGCGGTCGAATTTTCCCCGATCATATCAATTCCCCATGCTGAGAAAGGCCACGGCTCTGACAGCCCATGCAACTCTGTGTATGGCAAATGATTCAAATTACCGTGTGCTTGACAGTCATGACAATGCTTTACAAGCTTCACGCAGTTAGCTTCCATGGTCGACCAGTACAAGCCTTGTCTCACTATCTTGGGGGACAAATTCAACCCATTCATGTGCGGTCCAAATACTCCGGCATGTACTTCTTCCATTACTTTTTGAGCCTCTTCCTTCCTCATACACTTCAGCTGTATACCATTCGCTTGTCTTTTATATAGTTCTCCCTTCAAACTCACGAACTGAGAAGCTAACTTCTGGATGACTATCCTGTTCTTTCTGCTTGCTTATTCTGGGAGTTCTCTGCGTTCTAAATACCACTGAATGTCATAGTACCACGGTTTCCCATCATCGACTTATACTTCCAAGATTCTTTCTATCTCATAAACTGGTTTGCTTGCCGTTGTCAACACCAGACGTCTCATCACCAACTTCTCCAGATTTTACCAAGTTGCGGCAAGTATAGCCAATGCGTCTACCATTTTATTCTCTTCTCGCGGCAAGTGATGGAACTTACAATCGGGGAGGGCCTGTGCCAGACTCCTGAGGTGGAACAAGTAAGGTTTCAACCGTTCTTCCTTCAATTCTCATTCTCCTTTCATATGTCGGACTACCAACATCGAGTCTCCGTAAACTTCGACGTTCTTAGCCTTCAAAGTTATAAACGTAGTCAGTCCAAAGGCGCATGCTTCATACTCAACCATGACATCATCAAAGACAGAGATATCATCACTCCAACTGATCCATACGAGATACATAGTTCTCTGATTCGCTCATGTTTGCTAACGACTTTTTGATGAGTCTTCCTTTTTACCCCTAACCCAACGGATATCTATGATGGCTTTTAAGACATAAAGGGTTAACATGATGCGTGTATGCATGTGATGTATGAGATGCGTGCGATGTATGAGATATATAAGTCAGCCCATTATCATTTTAAAGCATTCAATCATACTATTGCGCGGTGCAAACTTGTCCCAGCTGAAAAGGCCCAACATGTTTACACCTTTGCGATAACATGGCTAAACAACTTCAAATAATAAGGGGCCTAAACATAAAGTGGCCCATTGGCAATTTAGAAGCTTTTGGCCCAATTTCCAGAAAGTACAGTCTCGTCCCAATTTAAATGGCCCAACAAGTTCACATCTTCTGACAAGAAGTCCAAATGACGATGGTCCCAAACACAAGCATAAAGGAATGGTTTCTATTGGTCATATAACTACAGTTCATATGCGGGTTTATAGAGGTGTAGACAAAGTCTCCCGTTGATGAAGGATTGCCCACAACTAGGACTCCCAACTCAAGGGTTCGAGCGACCAAGTGAGCGTACCTTTTTTATACCGTAAGGTACGTGCCAACAAGTTATAGTGTTTGACTGACTGTCAAATGGATTTCCCATTGAAGATTCCCCAGATGGAGGGTGAAGCGAACTCTCTTAAATACCCAAGCCTCTTAGGCTCTTATTGCCTTGGTGACAGGAATAAACAACAAGTCCTCCAAATTAGTCGGTCACAGTGAGCTGCGGGTAATGATTATCTAGGTGCCTTCACAGCTTTTCCTTATAGAAAGGTAGTGAATTAATGAAGACATAAAACCATTACCTAGCTTTAATAATGCCTTTGATTAAACCCCTTCAACCCACTATAGACACAGTTAACTAAAGTACAAATCACAAACATTACAAGACATTATTTCGGGGCCGATTCTCTATCCCCAATGGAGTCGCCAGACTGTAGGACACAGAAATTGTTGACGCTGTTCTGTTCTAGGCTCGCGGCCTAGTTGGAAGTACGGAGTAGCCCTTAGAGGACTAAACCAGATAATAATGGAGTCGCCACCCAGTGTGAACCGGGAAAATGATTTAAGGCCGCACTCACCCCTCGCAAGGAAGACCTCAAACCGTTGGGTTCGGAATGGTCCCTTACTTATACCACTTGTAATGAAATGATTTGTGCAATAACTTAACAGAGTCTACGCAACATATATATATCCAAGAATAACCTAGATCTAGTTCGCATTCATGAAAGTAAATCCTATGTCTAAGTTTGCATGCTTTGAAAGTAAGTTATCATAACGGCAAATATACGATATCACACAATGGCCATGTTGAATTATCAAATATAAAGAATAAATAACATCATAAACATAAACGTAAATTAAATTCCTATTGCGAAAGAAAGTAACTATAATCATGCATAAAGAAATAACATAATCATACTTAAAATAAATAACATACTAGACTAAATCATGCTAAATAATCTACTAGGCTAAATCATGCTCGAATACAAGGTTGGATGAAACGAAATACGTGTGTCTCTCAAGTGGTACGTGGCATTGTATCCCAAGTACAAACCGCACTACCGTCCATTCGGATTCAGCTACGAAATTTATGTCCGGGTTTCCATCCGATATACCACAAGAGATACCACATATTTCATTCATCCGGAAATCACATCATGCACCAATCCACAATACTCATACGAAATAAAGTACTAAAATAAATAAAAATAAAGGATAACAAATAAAGAAGGTGCCCACAGGTCTAACCTCTTTTTTCGTCTCTCGGAAGCGCGTTACACGATCGTCGGAATGATTGATGCTCTGCAACTCCTCCGGTTCACTGGTTCAATGTTTTCCTTCACTGTTTCGCTGTTTGGGCTGCTATTTTACACTGTTTTATGGCTGTTTCTGGTCGCTGTATTGGCTCACTGTTTTGCGGTAAAGTGGGAATGTTTTGGGCAGTTTTTTAGGTGCAGTTTGCGGTAATTACGAGGGCAGTTTGCGGGGTTATATGCGGTAATTGACTGGGCAGTTTTAGAGGTAATTTAAGGGCTGTTCAGGGGGTTTTACGTGAATTGTTGAAGGGTATGTGGCGAGTTAGTGCTTATTGTGGCGTGAAGAATGAGGAGTGGCGTTGAGGGCTTGTTGTTGCGTGAGGGTACTGAGTGATGAAGGGTTATGTGGCTAGGCGTGAAATACGCAGTATCTAAGGAGGACTTTAGCGTGAATGCTGATGAAGGCAGGTGGCGTGAATAGGCAGATGTGTGAAGGGTTAGGCGTGAGGTAGCTATGGGGCTTCTTACGTGTAGTGGAGTTGATGTGTGGAGCAGGTGGCTTACGTGAGAGGCTTGAATGAGGCGATAACGTGAGAGGCTTGTGGACGTGAGTGAGAGGTTATGTTGTTGAGAGGCTAAAGGTTTTTTGGTGCCGTATATATGAGAATGGGCTAGGATCCCTAAGGTTGAGTTAAGGTTTATTTTTATAGGAAAAGGGTTGGGGTTTACCTTGTTTGAAAAGGGAAAGGATTTGTGTAATTATTGGAGATATTTTTAATTAGTGTGTGATAAGGAAAATATTTTAATTAGGGAAGTGATTTGATTTATTTGATTTCTTCTCTTTTAGTTAGGGATATGATTTGATTTGTATCTTTTAATCAGGGAATGTAATTGAAGTGGATTAGGAAAGTATTTAATGGGATTTCTTTAATTTTGGAAGGGGATTTGGCTTGATTTATGCATGTGTTTAATATTTGTTTTTGTTAATTTGGAAGGTGAGTCGGTGTGGCTTAGAGTGATTTTGGCGTGGGCTTGGCTCAGTTTGGTGGGCTTGGTGTATGGTTTGGTGATGTGTGGGCTTGGTGTGTGTCTTGCGGGGGTTTGGGCTAAGGATTTGTTTTGAAACAGAGGTCCAACAAGCGAACCCGAAGCTAATCCTGCGAATTAAAGTCAACAGAAATTTCAATTCTTAACTCTTCCCTTCCGACGTCGGTTTCCCGCGGCTTCTACAATTAAAGAGGTAGTTTCTCCATGCGAGACTCGTCATCGGGACTTATATGCAAAAATGCAGTGCCTACAAAAACCCTTTAATACAGTACCAGAACAGAATAGAAAAAAGAAATAGTCTAAATAAGTGATTTAAAAGAGAAGTTATTAGATAAGGCAATGAAGAGAGGAAATACTAGTTGAGCAGTGACAATGATGTAAGAGAACATCGTTAAACATAACCAAGGTAATGTGAGAGCTGATATCTTTCGGATAAGGGGACATAGATATAGACCATAGCAGTTTCGGTTTTGGAATAGAGCAGGAAAGCAGATGAGAAGGTTAGTAGGCATAAGGATTGGAAGAGAAACTGTCAAGGCGTAACAACAATAGGAAAAAATACTAAGTATTAACAAAAGTGTAGTATAGTATAGAAAACGAGTTGATATGAAGGAACATCAACCATATTTATAGTAATAATGAGAGTAAATACTAAAAAGGAAATGATCGTTAGCAGTCCAAAAATGTCAGCGTCGACGCTAATAGCAGGGAATATAGTTTAGGCACCGAGTGCATACAAATAAGCCTAATTTCTAGTTAATTAAGGAGGATCATTAGAAAACTATCTAGATGTAACATTTTTAGATATAAGTGTCATCGATTTACTGTACCAGTAAGTTAGGAAGTCCTAGACCTTCTTAAATAACCAGAGATATTAGAACATAAAGAGAGAAGTTCATAAGCGGTTGAATTTTGGCAAGGAGAATATATAGAGCTAAGTAGCTAAGTGATGAGAAGGAATATTAAGATCAAGTTGGACAAGTGGAGTAAAAGGAGAATCGAGTATAGTATGAAGACATCAATATTTTGGTAAGAGTCAAAGGTACCAGCTATTAAGAACCTAATCAAGTCAAATGAATGTTGAGCACAGTTAGAGATCCAGAAATGAGATAGTTAAGAATACTCAACAAAGACCTTAATGAAACACGAATGAGATAATACTTCTCAAGTAAAGAATCTAATGGATATACATTGAAGTAGCTTACCAAGCATGACAAGAGGTATAATGCATATATTAGATATTAAAAATGATGGAGTATATCAAATGCCTACTAGTCAAGTGATAAATGATAAATCGGGCAAACATATATTTAATAGTTTTGATATCAGACTTATTTTTTAGCAAATAGGGCATTAGCCAGAATTTTAATACAGTTGTTATTGAGATGATGAATATTTAGAAAAGAAAATGTTTTATACAGTTTTGAGATTTCAAAGTATGATTTTTATGTTTTCAGATCATGGGAAAAATCCACCCCAGTATGTAACTTGATACATTTTGGAATTGACGGACAGAGAACATGTACACATGTAGAGGACTGGGGGATGACGATACGTAACGCCCCTTAGCCCCTAGTTTCAAGGTCAGATAGTAGCAAGGATCAGTACTACTGGCTCTAGTTCAGTGGCTTGGGGGACGATGACCGGCGTAAACACACACGTATAACGCAAGCGCACATATCGTTCAAGTAGTATAAAAATATCGATCCCACGAGGACTTAATTCCTACTATTTTTATTAATTGTTGAATCTATTTATTTACAAATATCTAATTAAATGGAGAAGAGAATGATTGTTTGAGTGGTTGAATGTGGTTTTACAAAATAAATAAATAAAAAGACAAAAGAAAATACTAAGGAAAATAACAAAAGACACAAAGATCTAGGGTCGTGAATCATTCTAATATCATTTAAAAGATGAAGTGGTTATTTTATGTTTGTATAATAAATCAGTTTACTAACCTAGAACACTAAATTATGCAAAAGCCTCTGTCGATGGTCAGACGCAAATACCCAGTTTAACCAATTGAACCATATGTCTATGTCAACCAAATTAACTGGATTCATTAAGTTTAAGTTCCAATTATGGCTACCCCCGCCCGACAGGTATATTCCTATCCTGTAAGGAAATCTATTAAAGGGTTATCTATCCTCAAGGAAGATCGTGGGCTATTAAATCTAAGGCTGAAACCTAAAATCCCTATGTCTAGTTCATTTTAGATTTACCACATCAATCTTATTGGTGATCAAACAACAAGAAGCATTAAGCTTAAGACTTAATAAGAAAACCTTTAAATTACCCAAACTATAAAATAACCTCTTATAAACCGGTGATATTAGAATTCATCACAACCCCAGATAACTAACACATGACTAGGGCTAGTAACAACTTAAAAGTTAAAGACATAAAGTAAAAATAATGAAAAGTAAAAGACATAAAGTAAAACTGAAAAGTAAAATAAAATAAAATGCTAAGATAAAAGGAATTACTTTTACTACTACTAATTTAGATATCTCCCATAAAATAATATATAAACTTGTGATTCTTTCTCCAACCACTCATATAGGCGGTAACCTGATTAAGTCAAATTAAGTCCAACCAGCCATAAAGGCGGAACCAAAATTAAATTACCAACCGACCAATCTGGCGGTATCCTTTATTAGTCAGGTTTAAACCAGATTAAAATGAATTACCAACCGACCAATCTGGCGGTATCCTTTTTAAGTCAATATTTTAAATAGTGAATATATTATTTTTAAGGGAGATTAATCTAAATAGTAACAGTAAAAGAATTACCTTTCACCCTAGCTGGGGGAGTTACCTCCTCATGGTAAATAGTAAAAACTGTAAAAAGTAAAAAGTAAAAATTAAATTACTATTATTACAAAACGTAATTAAAATTATTTACAAAACTAAAAACTAAAAATAAAAAAAAACTAAAAACTAAAGAATCTAGAGAGAGAAACTCTCTCTTTAGAAAGAATTTAAGAGAGAGGAAGGTACACTGAATTCTGAAATCTCGAGCTCAATTTATAGGCCTCGGTAGGATCCAGCGTCGCGACGCCAGGTCCTCAGCGTCGTTACGCCAGATTTGTCGACGTGGCACTCTCTGGTTCGTTGGTTTGAAGATTCTGGATAAGCTGATAAGGTGACACGTGGCAGAGTGGTTGGGCTTCAATTATTGTGACACGTTGCGGCTTCTGATTGGTCGCTGAGATTCTTATCCAACACGTGTCAGATAAGGATAGGATATCCAATAATTGATGCTGACGTGGCAATGAAGTGGCTGTGACGTGGCGATGACGTGGCGACACGTGGGAAAGAGGACTGTCGGCACTGTAGAATTGCGACACGTGTCACTTCCTGATTGGCTGATGATGACGTGGCGGTGAGGTGGCAATGTTGACTTGTTGACTTGCTGACGTGGCTGATGACATGGAATGACACATGGAACAGGTGGCGATGATGACTGTCGGCACCGTAGGATGCTGACACGTGGCACGGCGCATGTTAGCAGATCGGCCGTGATGGTGACACGTGGCATTTTAGATGTCGCGACGCTGAACGCTTGGCGTCGGGACGCGATTAAGACCAAAATATCCCTGTTGACGCATTTTGTCCGTTTTTGCCCCAAATTGCCTCCAATGCTTTCCAAACTTTATTTATCTACAAATAAACACAAAACATATCAAAACGTTCACAAAACTCAAGAAACTATACAAAATATTAGGTCAAATGAGTGGGAATAAGTGATATAAATACCACTCATCACACCCCCAAACCTAACATTTTGATAGTCCCGAGCAAACAAAACATAAAATAAAATAACATGAAAATAAAATTAACTAAGCCACTTTCGTAGGGATCACGGTTGCATTTAGCGTATGCAACAAGCCTTTAAACCCCTAGGTGTCCCTAGTGGACGAGTTGTAGTCTCGTGAGGGTTTACAGCAATAATACCCACAAACATTTTTACAAAGTAAAAAAAAAGTAATAAAACTAATGCACACAAAAGCAAAAAGACAAGAGAAAAGAGAAGTTAGTGACTAATCAAGTGAAACTTCTACTCCAAGTTACTAGTTGTTTTGTTTTATTCTAAATTACTGAATAAGTAAATTCTCCGATTATTTTTACCATTCTCCATATACACAGCTAACAAAATATTAATCAATTCATTTTTTTGCCCACAACAGTCACAAGTGTAGTTGATAAGAGAGTAATATTTTTGTCCTAAAGTTTTATCAGATTTCACACCTTTTTATAGCAATGGAATAATTTTTCTCATTTTTCTGATTTTTTTTTATTTTTATTTTTTATTTATATTCAATATCTTCCATCTATGTAGCGAGTGTTGGGTCGGTGACTCCCAAACCAGTTGGCTTTAGGGCACCAGGTGTTAAGACACCCCTACGGACTTAATTACTCAGACTTCAGATATATATATATTTTTGCAGCATCTTCGATCCATGTAACGAGCTTTGGGCCAATGACTCCCAAACCAGTTGGTTTTAGGGCACTAGGTGTTAAAACACCCTTACAGACTTAATAACTCGGATCTCGGACGTTTTTTTTTTTTTTTTTTTTTTTTTACTCCATCACTTTTTTAAGATGCTTCCTCCAATTAAACTAGAGCACTGAATATTACAAACTTTTCAATTTTAGCTCATATCTGTATGTTACTATATATGTTGATAATATTTGCTAACTGAACATATGAAGATCCATTTTAGTCCGTTTTAAGGAGAATTCACAAATTAAATAATTCAAAATGAAATAAACAAAAATTAACTTGTTTCGAAAATAGGTTTGAGATACGTCTCAGGAGTGGAAACTCCTTACTCGGCTATCTCTTACCAATTTCACCTTTTTTTTAGTCAAAATAAAAACACAAAATATTTTTGTAATTTTTTGAAAATTTTTCAATTTTTTTGTATTTTTCGAAAAATTTTGAACTAAAAATAGAAACAACACATAAACTAAAAACAAGGTACTAATCAACTAATTTCCTCCCCCAAACCTAAATGAGACATTGTCCCCAATGTCTTAAACAGTAATAGGAGAGTTAAGAAGGTCGTACCTGGTTAGCTGAAAATCTACAGGAAATTAAAGGTTAAGATCCAGATTAATTCGACGCCTCTTACCACGATCGTCCTCGGACCAATTTATCTTTGAAAGGATAGGGTCAACTTGTGGTTCATAGGCTATGAGTTGGTCTATTAGATCCGGAGCAGCAGTTCTGGCAGTAAGAGTAGTTCTTTTAAAGGTTTTGATATGAACCCATTTCTCCGAGCATCATCAAGAAACACACAAAGAAAATCATAAAACCCATCAACGTTGTACAGCCCAATTGGTTTCTGGTGTATGTTCAGGTTCGCCCAAGATAACACAAAAAAATTTCCTCCATGTGCCCAAGCCACCTGGCAAAGCAATAAAAGCATCAGCACGGTTAATCATTTCTACCAGTCGTTCAGACATACCTGGCACGATCAGTTCCTCTCTGTTTGATGATCCAATAAGATTTGCCTCTGCCAAGGGTTTTGGGATGATTCCCAAAACGTGACTGCCTCCTTCCTATACAGCCTTTGAAACGATCCCCATAAGTCCAAGATTTCCTCCGCCATATATTAAGTGCATATTCATTGCTGCTAAGACTCGACCCAATTCCTGTGCTGCTTCTACGTATTGTGGTTTAGTACCAACACTAGTACCGCAAAACACACAGATGTTTTCAACTCGTCTTCTTGAAGTGGCTTCCATTTTTTTATGTATTTCTTTTTCAAATCAGGATGCCTTCAAAAGTGTAATGACGCGGCTGATGAATTTATAGTACCTGAAAAGGGTGAGTATATAATATCACTAATATCTTCCAGAGGATGATTGTTAGCTAAACAACAAAAGAAATCGTGAATGTGAAAAGTCAAAAGTCTGGATCCTGTGTACGAAAATAAAGATAATTACAATAAAAAAGCAAATCAAAGCAATAATTAAGACAACGGAATTGTGTACGCAATACGCTACTCGTTTAGTATAAATTCATTAGGATGTGTCTCAAGATTTCATTCCTTACTCCGCCATCGCTAATGAATTGTTTCTCTTCTTTGATTGCGAAACACAATTCCTTCTGTCTTAAAATGCTTCGTTTGTGCCTTTCCCTATAAAAATAACACACAAAATAAAAAAGTTCACACAAAATTACAACAAATTGCATTGGTTGCCTCCCTGCTAGTGCAAAATTTTTCGTCTTCAGCCAGACGTGAATGAAATTCATCTGTTAAGGAGGTTTCAATGTCGTTTTGGATGTCCGATCAAAACAATCCCGTGAGCGTTGCTTTTGAAGGGTCTCTTCCAACAGTAAAGTGGCAAAAAGAGTTTTGTCTCATTCAGTGCTCGAGCCACCTTTTTGCTCCTTATTGTTCCAGTGATTCCTGCAAAGAAATAAAGAAAATCAAGAGGTCTCATATGGTGCTTGACTTGGAATGGAGAGTTCCATTCTGTCAAGCTTTTGAGTGATATCTTTGATTTGTACTCCCCAAAACAGCGATGTTTCTCCTGAATGCTCTGGATCTTTATTAAGGTCAGACATTTGCTCCTCCATTTGCTCTGCTTCTTGCTCCACCTTTTCTTCACAGATGTATTGTAAAAATTTTTATTCAGCTCTTCATCTGTCATCTTTGAAATACATGCTCCATAAGTATCTGCCTGAGGATGTAAAGATGTTTTTGTCATTAGGTTTTCATCCTCTGATACGACTGGAATGGATGGTTCAGATAGATCTTCTTCAAACATCATGGTAAAGCATGCTCCAAGATCTTCATTTTGAGGATTGAAAGTTTGATCCTCCGTTGTTGGTGCAGTTGGTACAAATAGATCAGCTTCATCCTCGTCAGAATCTGAATAATAAAAGTCAAATTGAGACTTTGCCGGTTCGGGCTCCTGAACTGATACCTCTGGTTGTTGATACTGCTCAGCCTCCTCCTCTGTCGAAGTGTCATTGTGAAATGATTGGTACTCGAAGGCTTCATCAGTGTCATCTGAAACTGGTTCTTGAGGTATGTAGTCCTGGTTTTCTGTGAATTGTCTCACTGATCTGTCATCATCTGTCAATTTGAGGATTTCTGATTGTCTCTGAATTTGTGCATCTAATTGAGCTTCCCGTTCTACGAGCCAATCTTTGAGCATGTGAATCTTTGATGGTTCTGATTGTTGATGGAATCATAGGTAGATGGTGGATAAGATGAAAAATGTGGTTCTGTAAATGTGATGGCTCGTCATACCATGAAGGATCTTGATAGCTCTGCCACCCTAAACGGTATATACATTGATCGCTCGGGTGGTTACCATCACATATCATACATCTCCCCATCTCGTTCTGTTGAGCAAATGTGGTATTGCTTGGTTCTGGCATCCAGTGATAATTGTTGGGCTGGACAACAGGCCTCAGAAAACCGGACTGTTGCGCCCAGATTGGGGGTGTATTTTCTTGTAAAGCTCGTAATCTTTCAATCTCCCAGTAGTGTTCCATTTTTTCAATCACCTGAAAAAGAAAGAAATAAAAATTACATATAAAAATAAAGAAAATTAGATACAAGTAAATTAGATAGCTTCAAAATTAACAACTCAAGAAATATAAGTCCCCGGCAACGGCGCCAAAAACTTGACCGGCCGCGTAAACACACACGTATAACGCAAGCGCACGTATCGTTCAAGTAGTATAAAAATATCGATCCCACGAGGACTTAATTCCTACTGTTGTTATTAATTGTTGAATCTATTTATTTACAAATATCTAATTAAATGGAGAAGAGAATGATTGTTTGATTGTTGAATGTGGTTTTACAAAATAAATAAATAAAAAGACACAAAAAAATACTAAGGAAAATAACAAAAGACACAAAGATCTAGGGTCGTGAATCATTCTAATATCATTTAAAAGATGAAGTGGTTATTTTATGTTTGTGTAATAAATCAGTTTACTAACCTGGAACACTAAATTATGCAAAAGCCTCTGTCGATGGTCAGACGCAAATACCCCGTTTAACCCAATTGAACCATATGTCTATGTCAACCAAATTATCTGGATTCATTAAGTTTAAGTTCCAATTATGGCTACCCCCGCCCGACAGGTATATTCCTATCCTGTAAGGAAATCTATTAAAGGTTATCTATCCTCAAGGAAGATCGTGGGCTATTAAGTCTAAGGCTGAAACCTAAAATCCCTATGTCTAGTTCATTTTAGATTTACCACATCAATCTTATTGGTGATCAGACAACAAGAAGCATTAAGCTTAAGACTTAATAAGTAAACTTTTAAATTACCCAAACTATAAAATAACCCCTTATAAACCGGTGATATTAGAATTCATCACAACCCCAGATAACTAACACATGACTAGGGCTAGTAACAACTTAAAAGTAAAAGACATAAAGTAAAAATACTGAAAAGTAAAAGACATAAAGTAAAACTGAAAAGTAAAATAAAATAAAATGCTAAGGTAAAAGGAATTACTTTTACTACTACTAATTTAGATATCTCCCATAAAATAATATATAAACTTGTGATTCTTTCTCCAACCAGCCATATAGGCGGTAACCTGATTAAGTCAATTAAGTCCAACCAGCCATAAAGGCGGAACCAAAATTAAATTACCAACCGACCAATCTGGCGGTATCCTTTATTAGTCAGGTTTAAACCAGATTAAAATGAATTACCAACCGACCAATCTGGCGGTATCCTTTTTAAGTCAATATTTTAAATAGTGAATATATTATTTTTAAGGGAGATTAATCTAAATAGTAACAGTAAAAGAATTACCTTTCACCCTAGCTGGGGAAGTTACCTCCTCATGGTAAATAGTAAAAACTGTAAAAAGTAAAAAGTAAAAATTAAATTACTATTATTACAAAACGTAATTAAAATTATTTACAAAACTAAAAACTAAAAATAAAAAAACTAAAAATAAAAACTAAAGAATCTAGAGAGAGAAACTATCTCTTTAGAAGAATTTAAGAGAGAGGAAGGTACACTGAATTCTGAAATCTCGAGCTCAATTTATAGCCTCGGTAGGATCCAGCGTCGCGACGCCAGGTCCTCAGCGTCGTTACGCCAGATTTGTCGACGTGGCACGCTCTGGTTCGCTGGTTTGAAGATTCTGGATAAGCTGATAAGGTGACACGTGGCAGAGTGGTTGGGCTTCAATTATTGTGACACGTGGCGGCTTCTGATTGGTCGCTGAGATTCTTATCCGCCACGTGTCAGATAAGGATAGGATATCCAATAATTGATGCTGACGTGGCATGACGTGGCGACGACGTGGCGACACGTGGGAAAGAGACTGTCGGCACCGTAGAATTGCGACACGTGTCACTTCCTGATTGGCTGATGATGACATGGCGGTGAGGTGGCAATGTTGACTTGTTGACTTGCTGACGTGGCTAATGACATGGAATGACACATGGAACACGTGGCGATGATGACTGTCGGCACCGTAGGATGCTGACACGTGGCACGGCGCATGTTAGCAGATCGGCCGTGATGGTGACATGTGGCACGGCGCATTTTAGCAAAGTCAAACTTTTCTCAGATTCTGATTTGTGGACCCGGCGCACGTTAGCACTGTCGGCGCATTTTAGAAGACGTCGCGACGCGATTAAGACCAAAATTTCCCTGTGACGCATTTTGTGTCCGTTTTTGCCCCAAATTGCCTCCAATGCTTTCCAAACTTTATTTATCTACAAAAACACAAAACATATCAAAACGTTCACAAAACTCAAGAAACTATACAAAATATTAGGTCAAATGAGTTGGAATAAGTGATATAAATACCACTCATCAGACGACAATACGTAACGCCCCAAGACAAACACCAGTTTTTAGGGATATGAGTGGCATGCTTTGGGGGACGGCGATACGTAACGACCCAAAGTCCATGGTTTTGCATTCCTGGCTCCAGATAAGCGTATGAGGGGCTGACG
>SKCR01040079.1:0-73193 GCA_019454045.1 Zanthoxylum bungeanum
TCGGGGAGAGATTGAAGGATCATATCCACAGTAATCTCTGTCTCAAAGACTATCCCCATTTTCTCCAGCTCATCGATGTCAGCAATCATCTGAGCCATGTGGGACTCAACAGACATGCCATCTGTCATCCGTGAGCGAAAGAGCTTTTTGACTAACTCGTACCTCTACATCCTCTTGTTAGAGCGATGCAGATCTTGCAACCTCGCTAACATATTATAAGGATCCAAGTCCCTATTTTGTCTGGGAAAGTGCTGAGTCATCGAAGCAAGCAAATGGACTGAGTTGTGTCACAATCATCGCTGTGAGTCTTCCAAAGCTCCAGCTCAAGTGTCTCATTCGGTCCGGGCTTAGGCCCAAGAGGTCTTTGTATAGTATACAACAACCTCTCTGAACCTAGGACAATCATAAGGTTCATTTCCCAATCTGTAAAATTCGTGCCCTTGAAGACATTATCTCCCATGATAATATCACTGACATTTCCTTTGCCAGTCATCTTGATCTACGATAGTCTAACTATCTAGTCAACGATAATGGGTACAGTCTAACTGTTACATAGAAAAACAACAATATATTAGTCCAACTAATAAAGTAATATTGACGAAATTATTTGAAAGTGCGTAAAGCTAAGTATCTGAATGAAATTGCAAATTCAATACTAGCCTCCCACTATTTTTCGGCGAGCCTCTAACCCTCTGTCGAGTACTCGGGAAACCTAGTTTCCTAGTGGGCTAGGATCCCGTTAAATAACATACAACCTTGACTTTGGCCAACAAGCTGTATGAAACTTAACTAGGTAGATCTCGAAGATCAATTGGATCTTATCCAATTCCTAGATCCGGTAGTTGGACATCCAAGTCCGAAACACATATGCTTTATATATGCCAATATGTCAAACATATTTTCCTAACCTTTTTCCTCTGAATCAACTAAGCCTTGGCTTTGGCACAACAAGCTTAATGATTCCAGTTAAGCGGGACCCATTGACATGGAAAGTTTCGTAATCAATGTCGATGGACAAGAAGTGATCTTGACTTTGGCCAACAAATCACAACTTGGAGAAGACACCGATATGTAACAAAACCTTTCATGATTCAAACACATCCGCAATTGACAAAGGCCTTGACTTTGGCCAACAAGCCAATGCCAACTTTGGATCTTGAGTAAGAATCACTCAACGGAAGGAAAAACGCTTAATATGTTTTTGAGGGTTTTTCGCGTAAATTGGCATCCAAATTATTATCTTTGATTAGGTCTCATCATACACCCTTAAGCATGCTTCTAAAACATCATAAGGCGCAAAAGTAATATTAATAACGATATGCGGATGGATATTTAAACAGATTGTTCCTAGAACAAATTACTCACTTTCCTCTCCCCGACTAGAACTATTCTAACTCCTACCCTTTTACAAAATACAATAAAGAAACCTCATATACTTTGAGGGGAATAGGTGAGAAGAGAATTACAAGGAGTAAAGAGATTAAAGGCTGGGCACGCAGGCCCAATTTAATAAATTATAAACTTATTACAATTTCCAAAATTGCCTTTGCCCTTCTAATATCAATCCGATATACATTATTCATACATCACATTTATGTATTCAATCAAAACATGTTTATTACAATCAATCTAATCCAATTAATTAATCTTTGATTAATGACCATCCAATGTTCAAACAATGATTTGATTTGCGCGAGTCCAACTCGTTTAAGAATAAATACTTTTGAGTACGTATTCTTGAATTATATCGAACTACAACTTAAATCCAATTTATTTGTATTCAATACTAATTCTAATTTAATTCCAAATTAAATATTTACACTTATATAGTTGCCTTAAAGATTTGGATTCCAAATCCAATCTTGATGGGTCTCAAAGGCCCAATAACATCCAATGTCATTTTAATTAAAGTCCAATGGGCTTTTAATTGATTCTTAAGGCATGAGCTTTGGCCATAATGTATCAAACCCAAAATGCCAAGGCCCAATAGGAATCACCCTATTGCCATCAAATCAATTTAGGCCCATTAGGCCCAATCAAATTCTTTAAAAGGCCAAGTGATGTATTTGGACTTCATGGAATTGGTTTTGGGCCCAATTGGATCCAATCCAAAAGTCCAAAACCAAACTTGGTCAAACCAAGCCCATTAGGCCAAAATACACACTTTTAGCCCAATTCAATTTTAAAGGCATTTTATCATAATTATAATATTCCAAATATCACAATTATTTTAATTAAAGTGTATTAGCCATAATTAATTAATTAAAATCAATATTTCCAAAATATTAATTAACTTAATTAATCATGCTTGAACTAATAATTCATGCTTAACATAAAATCAAGTCAAAACACATCATTGCATGCTTGAGACATATTGAAGCCTAAGATAATCATTTCACGCTCAACATGCACTTTGATTTTAACATGAACATTATAGACTTTGATTCTAATCATATTAAACCAACTATCATCATTTAAACATGCATCCAAACACATTATTTCATGTTACAAAAAACAAAAAACTGCAGTGCAAGGACTAGGACCATTCGGCCTCACTAACCAATTTTTATTTTTTGTTGCTTTTGATTTATTTCAAATCTAATCATGCATAACTCTAAGTTATCATGTTGTAAACATACTCAAAGCATCAATTTCAAAAAATCATGCTCAAAATATAAAACCCCAAATTTTTAGGCTCAAGAACCCTAGAAATTATCATGCTTAAATTAGGCTCATGATACCATTGTTATTGTTCATAGAACATTATAAGGATCTAATAAGAATGCATAACAATAGATATGATCATTATAAGGTGCGGAATAGACTTACAATGAGTGATAGAGATTTAAAATTTTTGAGATTCAAGATCTCCAAGATCCAAGCTTTAGGATGATTCCAAGCTTTGAGTAGTTTCCCTATCACCTTTGTTCACTTCCAAAGTGCTAGCTTTTGTTGATTTGAAAACAAATCAAAGAGAGGAGAGGGAGAGCTAATTTCGGCCAAGCCAAGCTCCTAGGGTTTCTTGTGTTTTTTGATTTTTGCTTAGTGTTCACAAAATGTTGAGAAGCCTTTTTGTTATTTACCAAAAGGTGAAACCATTTCACCTTTTACCCAAAACAAGGTAGAGATTGGTAAATGGTATTCATAAAGCAAAACAAGGTAGTTTGTGGTGGGAACACCTACCACACTTTTGGCTCCAATATTTGAATCCGAAATTCAAATATCTCTACGGGCATTTACCGCGGGCTAGGTTCCGTTTAATCCGATTAAATGAACCTTCATCGCTCTAAATAATCAAATCTAATTTAATTAAATAATGATGCCTCGCGCAAATATATTACGAACGTCGTTCACGACTAATTCTAAATTAATTCGTTCGTTCGCATTAAAGTCCGACTTTAATCTCGTAATGAAATCCAATCCATTTTAATATATCCGATATATTAATTTTAGCCCATTTGAATAAATTAAATAGAAAAATCAATTTTTAACGATTAAATTTATTTTACCGATTAATTCCAAATTAATCGCGTTCTTTCTCCACTGAACACTTTTAATCCCAGATTAAATAAAGCCCATATTAATCCCAGATTAATTTTCTCTCTCTTAATTAATCCCAGATTAATTCTAATTTAAGTCAACATCATCGTGAATCCTTGGGAAGCGACCCAAGAGATCTCTGGATATGTTGGCAGTAAATCCGGTTATCGGACTATCCGATAAAGCGAGTACCTCGTACCACGTGCTTACCGATTTACAAGACATGGTTGGCTTCTAGCAAAGCACCGTGCCTACCCAATTCTCCAGAAATATTCTTACTGGAATATATAATCTATGTCAGACGTAGAAACCTAGTATCTCGTATTGCGATCCAGTATCAGATGTCACGTGCTAGGCCTGGGGCTGGAATAGTGTCTGCCCCGTACGAAGCACATATTAGATATCAAACAACTAGTCTCTTTGAATCGGATAATCATGACCTTGTCACATTATCCCGATGGTTGCAACACAATAGAGAACGAGTTATGAATCCCTGCGTGATCATCATCTCCATATGTCTGGAGTGATACTTCCGTCTTGACATCACATCCAATACACTACGATTCTCGATAAACCCAATAGAGGCGTACACAGAACCTGTTAAAGCCCTGGACGACCAAAACCAAAGTTTACCGATTGTCGCAAGTATTAGCGATGTAAGTCTCAGGTTAAGACCAAATACATCTACCCTGACGCGAACTCCCATAGACACATATACATACTACCAATGGGATTCCACGGGGTCTATCCAGAGCGAAGCTGTTTTCCGTACCATCGGTAAAACACAACCTCCAATCGCACTTGCATAAGTATCCTATACTTAAACATATGAGAACTATGCCGTTATGCCCTCACAACGCGCACAAGTGCAATACTAGTCTATTCCGCATTATCGATGTCCAGTCTCGATAATACTACGACTAAGGATATTTAATGATTAAACCTTTATGGATTGATACTGTCTCATATCATCTCAATCCGGAACTAATCATATGGACTTTTACCATTTATATATCAAAGCAAATAAATTACGAAATGATAAAAGGCAATTTCAATATTACATAGTCAATTTTGTACAAAAACACAATGTGTTTTACAAACAGTGACGCTATGGGTCATAATTGTCTAACACTCGGGTTCTCTCCTTAGCAAGAATGGCTTTAAGCTTGTATTTATTTTTGACAAGTTTGAATTGATAAAAAATGATGTCTCTGTAGGAAAATGATACCTCACTGAGGGCATTTTCAAATTCATGGAATGACTGACAATCGACACAGTGCTAATAATAAACCTACAACTTCCGCTTATATTATTGAGTCACAAAATATATGGCATGAGAGGTTAGGATATTTTAATTATGATATGATGCATAAATTAATTAACATGGACCTTATAATTAAATTTGTAATTGATAGCCAACATAAGTGTGAGGCATGTGTTGAAGCAAATATGCATAGAACATCATTTCATTCCATAGAACGAAGTTCTGAGCCCTTGGAACTTGTACATATTGATGTATGTGATATGAATATTGTGCAAACAAGAGGCGGTAAAAAGTACTTTGTCACTTTTATCGATGATAGCACACGATTCTATTATGTTTATTTGCTGAGGAGCAAAGATGAAGCTATTGAGAGCTTTGTACACTACAAGAACGAAATTGAAAATCAACTTGGCAAGAAAATCAAGAGAATTAGAAGCGATAGAGGTGATGAATATGTGTCACCATTTGGTGAATATTGTTCCAATCATGAAATTATTCACGACACCACTGCTCATTATTCACCTCAACAAAACGGGATTGCTGAGCATAAAAACCGAATGTTGAAGGAAATGATGAATGCCATGTTAACAAGTTCTAGTTTACCCAATAACTTGTGGGGGGAAGCCTTGCTTTCCGAGAACAATGTATGAACAAGCTACCTCACAGACGATTGGACAAGACATCATATAAGTTGTGGAAAAGTTATGTACCTTCCTACAAATATCTAAAACTGTGGGGTTGTCTTGCCAAAGTAATGGTTCATAAACCTAAGAAGGTTAGAATAGGACCCAAAACTGTTGATTGTAAATTCATCGGATATGCTGACAACAGTAGTGTGCATCGATTCTTGGTACACAAGTATGAGATTCTTGACATCAATCCGAATGTGATAATTGAGTCAAGGAATGTAATATTTTTTGAAGAGATATTTCCTTATAAGGAAAGATAAAGAAAAGAATCTCTCAAAAGAACTATTGATACTGTTAAGGACAGTGATCAGGTTGAACAAGAGTCAGATTAACATGGAAATGTTGAGGTAGATGAACCTAGCTGTAGCAAAAGAGCTCGAACGTCTAAGTCATTTAGACCCGATTTTCTGACATACTTGTTAGAAAATGAGCCTCAAAACTATAAGGAAGCAATGTCTTCGACATATGCACCTTTGTGGAAAGAGGCTATCAACAGTGAGATTGATTCAATCCTATAAAACCATATTTGGGAGTTGGTTGATCTTCCTCCAGGTTGTAAGCCACTGGGCTACAAATGGATATTCATATGGAAGATGAAACCAGATGGATCAATTGATAAGTACAAGTCAAGGGTTTTCCTAAAAGTTATAAACAAAAAGAAGACCTTGATTACTTTGACACCTATTCACCAGTGATTCGTATCACATCGATAAGAATGCTTATAGCCATAGCAGCTATATTTGGTATTGAAATACATCAAATGGATGTAAAGACGACATTCTAGAATAATAAATTGGATGAAGAGATTTACATGGAACAACCAGAAAGGTTTAATATTCCTGGACAAGAATAGAAGGTGTGCAAACTTGTAAAATCCTTCTACGGATTAAAACAAGGAGATGTTGTCAAGTGGGTTTAAAAACCAATGAGTGTGATAAGTGTGTGTACACCAAATCAACTTAAAAAGGATATGTCGTTGTATGTCTCTACGTAGACGATATGTTGATAATTGGTAGTAATCATTAAATGATTCAGTCTACCAAGAAAGTGTTATCGAGCAAATTTGATATGAAAGATTTGGGAGTAGCTGACCTAACTCTTCATCTATCAAAGAATACTGGCTTAAGCATATCGCAATTAGAGTATTCGAGGATCATCAGAAGTCTGATGTATCTCATGAATTGCACACGGCCTGATATCGCTCAAGTTGTAAACAAGCTTAGCAGATATACGAGTAATTCAGGACATAACCACTGGAAATCTATAGTAAGAATTTTAAGGTATCTAAGAGAAACTTCAAAATATAGGCTGCATTATGTGAGATATCCTGCTGTTCTAGAGGGATACATCGATGCTAGTTGGATATCTGATATAGTGGATTCCAAATCTACGGGTGGATTTATTGTCACACTTGATAGTGCAGCCGTGTCATGGAAATCCTCGAGGCAAACATGTATTGCCAGGTCTATTATGGAATCAGAGTTCATAGCATTAGACAAAACAGCGGAAGAAGTAGAATGACTTAGAAACTTTTTGGAGGATATTTCTAGTTGGTCCAAACCGGTGCCATCAATAAGTATACATTGTGATAGTCAATCGGCAATGAGGAGAGCCTAAAATATAATGTATAATAATAAGTCTTGACATATACATCATAGACATAATACCATATATCAACTGCTCTCAAATGGCATAATATCGATCGATTATGTCAAGTCGAACGAAAACCTAGCGCATCCACTTACTAAAGGTTTCCCTAGAGAAGAAGTTGAGAAGTCATCAAAGGGAATGAGCTTAAAGCTTATAAATTAAGAATTATCATAGTGGAAACCAACCTAGCTGACTGGAGATCCCAAGATCTAGGTTCAAAAGGGACAACTAAAACATTATGCAATTCAAAACAAGCACTTAAGAATTTTATACTCTTTCCCATTCCGATAATGATGCGAGTACTGTCTGTCAAGGTTAGGATAAGCTGAGGCTTTTAATGATCACTATATTAGGAGTTGAGTCCTATTGGGGGGGTAAAGGCAGATTATCTTTTCATAGTAGATCACCTATTTCAAGTAAGAAATGAGGTCATTTTCATGGGAGTTTACAACCTGATCTCCCGAAAGTGCTTGATAAATCTAGGATCGCTGTTCAGAGCCGAAATGAACACAACCGTAGAATGAGAAATGGTCGAAGTAAAGTTGTGTGTTGGCAATTGTCTTGGTTTATTCAAACGGTGAAATAGTTCAAAACTATGGGTCACTAGTTTGATAAGTAAATCCGATTGTCATTCATTAGGAAAGATTCAAGGTGAAAGCTACCTATCTCGATGCAGCTTTCGTTCACGAAAACTCTCTCAAGTGTCTGCATGAATATTTAGAGAATTATGGGCGATTTCTTAAAATTTTCTAATTATAGTGCTTGGATGGAGGAGGGACATGTCCCTTGGATGGTACCCCAAGGAGACATGTCCCTTGGATGATACCCCAAGGGGACATGTCCTCCAATTTAGAAGAAAACTTCAAATGGTGCATCGTAAGGGGTATAACCTTTGGGAGGGTTACACCCCAAACCAAATGGTGCCATTAAGGCACCATTCCATGTCTATTTAAAGGGCTTTAGAGGTTCATTCTAAGCATCCAGATCAGAAAACAAGTCCTGAGTGTCATAATTTCGTTTTTGAGTTAAAGAGAGATTTCCTCAATTTCCAAGTTCAAGATCTTGTTAAGGAGTGCCCCTTGAACAAGAGGAATTCGGGTTATCCTGGGAGAACATTAGCCACAAAACCCATAGAGCACCGAGATGGGGCTGATAAGTTCTTAAGGACAGAGATATTTCTCGATCTGGACCACTTTATTCGTCATTTTTACAAGGTTTTTCTGGTTCTAAAAGTTTTAGGGTTTATACATGTTAGTGTAGATCTACTTTTGTGTTCTGGATTTGATTGTTTATTGCATTTTTTTTTTTTTTGTTTAATGACACTAAACCACCAATAAGAATTTGAGACCCGGGAGTATCAATATTTTTCCCCAAAGGAGGAAAGCCTTCCTCTATCATTTTAAAGGAGTTTGTGAACCTCCAAAGCTTATCAGGTCATTGAGGATGGACAAGTAAGGAGAAGACAAATCTGTTGGGGCAATTACAGTAGAAGCGCGTCGGCAGGTGAAATTGACTTTTAATATATTTTTAATTCATATAAATGAAAAAGTATCTTATACCTTTAATTTATCAATAATTTGCCTTAATCACTCATTAATAGTAAATGCTTGGAGTGATTACACTTCTCTCATGAAAATCTACAAAGCACCATTGAATGAATGAGACTTCTTATGATCCAAGGTATTCATAGTGACATTCGTTGGATAATTAAAGCACGAGTCTGATTGGCAGGTGAGTCATCTGACTCTTTTATTTCATTGCTTCATGGTTTAGGAAAAATAACCTATGCTAAGAAAAGAAGAAATAAATGATTAGGTGTTTGTTACAAATATGCACGTTGTACATACTCATTTTCGTTATTTTGGAATGATGTCTTATAATCGTGAAGATAAAATAAAATTTATTAGGGATGACATGACTAAACAGTCTTTAGATGACATATCATTGACTCTTGAGATGCATCCCAATGGATATTGGTATCACACGATTCACAATTTACATACACAGTTTCGAAGAGAAAGACCACAATTAAGTCTCGGAAATCTGACTTTAAAAGACACTGTTTACCAATTTATAAGAAAATTGGATGGGAAGCTTGTCCCTGACACAGAGATGTCATTCAAACCATTAATTCATGTACATATTATTATTTATTTGTCTTTAATAATAATTATGATTTATTTTGTGATTTTCTTTTATTTTCGCTGACAGGATCCAGACTTTTTGACTTTTACTATTTAATTTACTGTTTAACTAATAAATTCAGGGACAAGCTTCCTATCCAATTTTCTTATAAATTGGTAAACAGGGTCTTTTAATTTACTTTTGGTAGATACTAGTGCTCTTATTACTCACCCTTTATCAGGATCTATAGATTCAGCTCGTTATTTCTATCTTCAACACATCCAAATTTGAGAAAGTAATACTTAAAAAAATAGAAACAACTTCAATAAGACGAGTTGTTAACATCTGTGTGTTTTGCGGTACTAGTTCTGGTTCTAAATCAGAATTCGCTGAAGTAGCAAAAGAACTGGGTAGATTCATATGCACTTAGTATATCGCGGTGGCAATCTTGGACTGATGAGGTACGTTTCAAGGGCCGTACAGGAAGAAGGCAGTCAAGTTTTGGGAATCATCTCAAAATCTTTGGAGGACGCAAATCTGATAGGACAATCAAACGGAGAGGAATGCATCATGCCATGTATGTCCGAATGACTTATTAAAATGATTAATCATGCTGACGCTTTTATTGCTTTGCCATGTGGCATGGGCACGATGGAGGAAATTCTTACAGTGCTATCTTGGGTGAACTTAAACATACACCAGAAATCAATTGGACTGTTTAATGTTGATGGATTTTTTGACTTTCTTTTTGTGTTTCTTGAAGATGCACGAGAAATGGATTCCTTTCAAAACCCCGTAAAAGATATCCTATTTACTGCCAGAATAGCCAATGATTTAATTGACCAACTCTTAGCCTTTGAACCAAAAATCGACCCTATCATTTCCAAGATAAACTAGATCTTAACTTTTAGTTTTCTTTTTAAATATACAATTCCACGCTAACCAGGTACTATCTTCTAAACTTTTCTTTTTCTTTTTAGACATTGGGGACAATGTCTCAATTAGGTTTATGAGAGGAGAATAGTTGACTAGTATCTTATTTTTATTTTTTGTTGTGTTATTTTTGCTTGGTTTTTAGTCAATAATTTTAAAAACAATTTATGTTTTTATGTTTTAAACTTGACTAACCAAGTGGAATTGTGATTGAGATAGCTGTGTAAGGAATTTCAATTCTTGAGACGTATCTCAGCCTAATTCGTAACTAGTTAATTTTTGATTATTTCTTTTTGAATTATTTAAATTCGTGAATTCTCCATAATATTGACCTAAATTGGAACTTCATATACTCATTTGATAGATATTATCAGTACAAATTGTAACATTCGAACATGGATCGTAAGTGAAAAGTTTGTAATATTAAGTGCTCTATTTATTGGAGGAAGCATCTGAAAGCGATGGAATAATTTTTTTTAAAAACAATTATGTATATAAATAATTAACCATGCTTTTACTTAGTAACCGGACGTCTTGCTTCAGTAAGCAATGACTGTTTGCTTCAAACGGTAAAGCCTTAGTTAATAATAATAAAGTTTCTACTTAGTAACCGGATGTCTTACCTCAGTAAGCAGTGATTGTGTTAAGGATTGAAGATATAAAAAAAATCCATTGCCAAAAAATATGTGAATTCTGATATAACTTTAGGACAAAAATATTACTATCTTTTCTACTACACTTATGAATATTGTGGGCATAATGATTTGATTAGTACCTTATTAGTTGTGTATATGGAGAATGGTAAAAATAATCAAAGAATTTACTTATTTGATAATTTAAAAAGAAAAAACAATTATTAACTTGGATAAGAATTTCACTTGTTTAGTCAATAACTTGTTTTGTGTGTTTAATTGTACATTTGATTGACGTTTGTGGGTATCGTCGTTATAAAACCTCACGAGACTATAACTCGTCCACTAGGGACACCTAGGGGTTTAAAGGCTTGTTGATACGTTAAATGCAACAGTGATCCCTACGAAAATGGCTTAGTTTAATTTTATTTTAAAGTTTTTTATTGCATTTTATTTTGTTGTTTTTTGTTCGAGGACTAGCAAAATATTAGGTTTGAGGGTGTGATGAGCGAAAAATATATCAATATTTACCGCCTATTTTACTTAATACTTTGTATAGTTTTTCGGATATTGTGAATATTTTGATGTATTTTGTGTTATTTAGTAGATAAATAAGATTTCAGTACTCAATAGAATCAAATCGGGGCCAAAACGGTGAAAAACAGATGAAAAATTAGCAAAATAGGAAATTCGCTATTCATGTATAGCGACGCGCAACCAGTTTTGCATCGCCTCAATTATTCAGCTGCCGACACACGTCATCACGTGCGTCATCACCGCGTCATCATGATGCTAGCTAATAATTCAATATGCCGATATGCGTCATCACTTGCATCATCATAACGTCAGCGTCACGAAGCCAAACCCTCAACGCGTCGCGATGCCAAGCGAATAATTCAGTCTGCCAACAAATGCCAATTCCTGTAGCGTTTATTATGCCGCACATTGATTTTGGAGCCTATAAATAAAGGCTGATTTCATTTGAATTTCTTCATATTTTTATGGGGAATTTCCTTAGAATACTAAGAAGAGAGTATCTTGTTTGTTTAATTTCAGTTTTCTTATATTTAATTTTATTTTAAGTAATAAATCTTTCTTTGTTTTTACTTAAATCATTAGTAGGTAACTTCTTTTTGTTGGGGTGAAGGTGAAACTTTTATTATTATAATTTAGATTAATCTCTCTTATTTTATAATAAATAAATTATCTTAAAACCTGACTTAATTGGATACCGTCTTTATGGACGGTTGGACTTAATTAAATTAATTTTAACCTGATTTAATTGAATACCGCCTTTATGGTTGGTTAGAATTAATCAAAATCTGACTTAATCAGGATACCACCTATATGGTCAGTTGGTAATTTAATGTAAATTTATATATATTATAATATGATAGATTTCTAGATTTGAAATAATAAAAGTGGATCCCCACCCTAGCATTTTATTTCATTGTTGTTAATTTTTACTTTTTTAATTTTTAATTAGTTGCTTAATGTTTTATTTATTTTTGTCTTTAGTAGTCCTAGATATATGTCGTAACTAAATACATTATCTAGGGTGGTGATGAATTCTAATATAACTGGTTTATAAGTTGGTTATTTTATGTCTTGTTTGACGTATAGGTTTATTTATTGATTCTTAATCTTAATGCTTCTTATTAACAGGCCACTAATAAGATTGATTTGGTAAACTTAAAATAAACTTGATAAAGGAATTTTAGGTTTCAGCCTCCGACTCAATAGCTCACAATCTCACATTCACCTTAGAGATTTCCTTCCAGGATAGACATATACCTGTCGGGCGTGGGTAACCATAATTGGAACTTGAACTTAATGAAATTGGGTATCTTGGTTAACATAGACATATGATTAATTGGGTTACTTTGGATGTTTGCATCTGACCATCGATAGAGGCTTTTGCATATCTTCGTGTTCCAAGTTAATAAGCTGACATTTTTCACAAACATAAGATAATCATTTCATCTTTAGAAGAATATTGGAAGGATTCACAACCCTAGATAGTTTAATAATATTGATTACTTTTTAGAATTTACTTTCGCACTGTTTTATTTAATTGCTTTAGATAAAAATCACCATCCAACCAACAATCGAATCAATTAGATACTAGTAGATATTTAGCTTCATAAATTGATAGCATTGGTATTAAGTCCTCGTTGGATCGATATATTTTATACTACTTGAACGATACGTGCACTTGCGTTACGTGTGTGTTTACCACTGATCACCTGCTTATATTCTCATCAATACTTGGGAGAACACATACTTCCATTTAGGGCTTACGTCCCCTAAACTCGAACTTAATATCATTGCTCCGACCTACCTCATCGGGTTAACAGGTTGAGACGATTGACTCTTAATTGAAATAATTGACCCACATCCTCGGGTCGGTGTTGAAACATTCACTCCATTTATCTTTCCTGAACATCTTTTCCCCTCGGGTTGGACATCAAGTGCAAACTAACTCTAGTCTTCCTATTGGGCCGGACGCCTATGCCTCTTGGGCCTGGACCCCTTGTTCAGAAAGTGAAAATCCCTTCTATACCCTTCTTAATACTCTAGCTTTTCTCGGGTCAAGAAATCACCATCAACAATGTCTATTCACCTTAATATTGAATCCTGCCTTTGCACTGTTATATATCTACAATCTCTCTCAAAATCTTTTGCCTTGCCATCTCCCTCCTCTATAGACACTTGCTTGTTCAGTCACAGAAATGACATAATCAAGCCAAATGTAGAATAACAAAAGCAAACATAGTTTGATGCTACATAGACTGCTATACCATTATCTCTTATTAACAAGATTCATAGTTAAAGGAACAATAAACGTTAACTATGGGACATTATTCATCGTTCTCTTCTTACCTTTTATCAACAAGATCAGTTTTATTACCAACAAAGACAATAATAACATGAGAACCTCGTTCTATGCGAACCTCTTCAATCCACCTACTTGTGTTCAAGAATGACTGCCTATCTGCATTATGTAATTAACTGAGTAAATTTTAACATTCTATGGATTAATATGATGGATCACATGAAGCTCATTAGTCTACTTTACTAACAATTAACAGCTATTTAACAAAAATAGGAGGACAAATTCTAGCCTTGTAAATTTGCAATTGAACTTAAGTTTCAACAATTTATAACACCCCAGTTATGATGACGCATGGTCATTTATTTCATGTGCAAAGCATTATTTGAGCATATAATCATGCATTATTAGTGATTCATTATCTGTGGGAGTTTTTCCTGGAAACACATAATAATTTTTATGATTTACTGTACATTTAAATTTTATCATGTAATAAATTTTTTTTGATATTTTAGTCATAACTTGAGTTACCATTATCCGTTTTAGGTGATATTTATACCGTCGGAAAATTTGGAAAAAAATATACAATTTTCATTTAAGCATTTTCCAAATAATGACCAAAAATCAGTCAAAAACGTGCATCTTTTTAGCAAGACTGCACTGTTACGAGATTCATTATAAATTTTAACGCGACAAACGTAAATAATATTATTTTAATTGTTTCCAATTACGGCCTATGTTTTTTTATTGTTTCAACCTTCTTCTCCATTCTTCTATCTTCTTCACGTCACAAAACAAAACAAAACAAAAAGAGAGAACAACCATTTTCTCTTCCGCGCATTTTTCTCACGCACGTATGGAATTCAAGAGGGAAAAGTTGGTTTTTCTTGCAAATTTTTGGTGATAACAAGATTTGGCAAGGCTTATCTCTCTCATTTCTCCTCATGAGCAAATTTTACATGAAATTTCAGTCCCAAATTTTCGAACCTATGAACCCTAGAAGAGGAATGTTAGGGGATGGTTGGCTGAAGCTGGCACGCAAGTAAATGAAAATTGAGAATAATTATTAGTTCAGGAGGCTTGGCATATCATATAACAGTATAATAATAATTAGGAGGTTTAGCCTACTATAAATATTAACAATAAAATAAAGTAACGAGACACAGATTTAACGTGGTAAAACCCTCAATGTGAGAGAAATATCCACGGATAAATGTAGAAGGATTTCACTATAGTGGAAAGAATTTTACAACATCTCTCTAAACACAAGGAGTGAATAATCTCACACTCTCTTAGATATGAGAACTACAATCTCTCTCAAACTCTTAAGAAGAAATTATATTTTCTCTCTTAGAATACATATGATTTGGTTGAGAATAAGATGAAGAAAATAATGAAATGAAGCTTCTATTTATAGGCATGAGATTCACTGTGTAAATAGTGAATTCTAATTTTTTTAAGCATGTGTCCATACAAATTTTTTTATTTATATTGCACCTTTCGGTGCAATGATTTATTGACTAACAAGAGCAAATTTGAATGCGTATTTATGTTATTATCATAGTCTTGTGTGGATATATGCTTAATTTTGGGTTGCATTTTTGAATTTGGAAATGGGTATAGTGGCTGAATTTATGATGATTGTAGAAGGTGAAATTGTTGATTTGGGTTTTGCAAGCATGAATTAGTGCCTATAGTGTAGTTAGGTCCATATTGATTGTTATATGCAAGTGATGCTTTGTATTGTGTGAAAGAGTTCAAGGGAGGAAGAAAATTAGGTCTTGGCCGAAAGTGAGATGAAATTCTAACTTAATAATTGATTCAAGCATGAATTAGTGTTTCATGGTGAAGCTTTATGGTGGGTGTATTGGGTGCATGGACGATTTTGTAGGGAGTGATGGAAGATTTATTTGTTGTGTTTTTGCCAAATTCATGAACATGTAAATAGGACAGTAGTGAAATGATTTAGTTGAAATAAATAATGATGTGATTAAATTGAGGTGTGCATTGTCGTGATGTTATTGAAAATGGTAATAAGGGAAGGATAATGCGTGGATAATTAAATTATGCAAGATGAACAGGTAAGTTCATGGTTGAGCGTTGATACGAATTATAATTATGTTTCCATTTCAAATAAGCTTAAGATATATCTTCAATTTCAAATTGATCTTTATAAATGGTTTTTATGTTTTAAGTGCATATTTTATGATGATGATTTACAAATATGCTTAGGTATGTGATTCAAGAATAAGTTATATGTATATGTTTTACAGTTACGACCTAGTAGCATGTCTAATGTTTAAGATTTACGTATATATTCTATGTTTGTGATTCAAGTACATGCTTCACGTTTGCAAGTTAAGTTGTAAGTCTTAAGCTTATAAGTTTACATTATGCATTTTAAAATACGATTATTATATATGATTTATGTTACAATTTAAGTTTATGATTTTAGCTCAAGTATTCAATTTATGCTTTTAGCATGTCTCTAATCTTATGTCACGCGTCACATGTTCATAATTCATGTTTGTAGTTTTGAGTCCCCATTTAGAAGTATTGGTTAGGATTCCCTTGAGACGGTATTCATCTAATAACTATTCTAAAATAGGTAATGGACGTTGTACGAGGATCACAATCATAAACTAGTACCAATGACTATATATGGTTGTGTGTCTTCAATTCATGTAATTTAAGTTTCAATTCACGTTATGCAAATTTACAATTTATGTATATAGTTTTCAATTTACGCTTTCAGTTTCCAATTCAAGTATGTCTTTCGTATTACAACTCATGTATGATTTTAGCTTGTAGCACATGTATATCTCTCCGATTACGTTAATGCCATGATTATAAGTTTTTGCGTTATAAATCCATAATCATGCTTAGATAGGTAGTTAATAACATTATTTATATATAGATTTGGATTAGATCCAAGCCACCAAGAGTTTGGGTTAGTCATAGCCATGAGTTTGAGTGGTTTGGTATAACGAAACATAAATTTCATGTTATAGATATTCATGTATATATACTAAGTTAAAAACATGTCATTGACATTCTTCTAACATGTCCCAAGCATGTCAAGTTATGAGCATAAGTTGCAGTGTCAGTGGAATAGCTTAGGTTAAATAGTCATGTCATGTTCTTATATCATGTGTTCATTTTACATTTCATGCCATATTTTCATGTCACATTTTCATGTTTGCAAGTCCTGTTATATTTTTGGGTCATGATTTCATGTTCATATCATGACACATTTCTCATGTTACAGTTTTGGTAGAACAATTAAGTCACGCTATTGGATGCACCATGTAGTTCATATGTCAAGTCCTTTCAAAACCCGTAAAAGATATACTCTTCACTGCCCGAACATCCAATGATTTAGTTGACCATCTCTTAGCCTTTGAACTACAAATTGACCATATCATTTCCAAGATAAACTGGTCTGATAATGATCGTGGTAGGAAGCATTGGATAAATCTAGATATTAACCTTTAATTTTCTTTTTAGATGTAGAATTCCACGCTAACCGGGTACTGTTTTCTAAACTCTTCTTCTTCTTTTTTGGACATTGAGGACAATGTCTCAATTAGGTATGAGGAAAGAGAATAGTTGACTAGTATCTCGTTTTTATTTTTCTTTGTATTGTTTTTAGTCAATAAATAAATAAATTTATATTTTTAACTTGAGTAACCAGGTGGATTTGTGTTTGAGATAGCTGTGTAAGAAATTTTCACCCCTGAGACGTAGCTCAACATAATTTGTAACAAATTAATTTTTCTTTATTTCATTTTAAATTATTTAAATTCATGAATTCTCCATAATATGACTTAAATTTAAACTTCATATGCTCATTTGAAAGATATTATCAACATGCATGATAACGTACGGACATGGGTCGTAAATGAAAAGTTTATAATATTTAGCGCTCTAGTTTATTGGAGGAAGCATCTGAAAGCGATGTAATAAAAAAAAAGAGGAAAAAATATGTGTATATAAATAATTAAACATGCTTTTACTTAGTCACCAGACATCTTGCCTTAGTAAGTAGTGATTGTTCGCGTCAAACAGTAAAAGCCTAAGTTAATAATAATAAAGTTTCTACTTAGTAACCAGATATTTTGCCTCAGTAAACAGTGATTGTTCACATCAAATGATAGAACTTTTTGTTGGGGTTTTGGGAGAAAGGACGCGGCGGAAGCTCGGTTCGGGTGAAATCATAATTTAAAACTTTTTGAAATTACCGAATAAATGATTCAATATCTAATATGAATTCTTTATTCATATTTCACCTAAACCTATTTATTCGATATCAAATAATGACATAAATATACATGAAATATCATGAAACATTTACAAAAATATTTTCCGTAAAATGACGCAAAACATGTTTTTGATCCAACCGACCACCCGCCACTTATGGAAACTTCGCAGGTCAGCCCCAATAGTGTTAGGGCAGTTCATGGGCTACTCGAACAGTGACAAACTCACTGTTTGGACCGCCGTCACCCGGTTGGCTCAAAAATCACCCCGTAACATCGTTTTCACTTATTTCAACTCGGAAATAATTTCCGGCAATTGTTTTAACTCCCAAAACACATCCAATACATTCATAACACATTATTTTTATCACAAAATTTCCATTTTATTCAGATCTGATCCAGAATTGAAAATTATGATTTATAATGCTTTAAATCCAATTGTTTTAAGATTAAATCAATTAATCAAAATACCAACTCAAGTAACCACATATGAATCACCCAAGAACAAATCTAGGCATTACAAGAGTGGTCATAACACTTTAAAATGGCAACATGTCATTAAATGAATAAATTGGATCAATATTACCACAATATCATCCAAAATCTACTTCACACATGCCAACACTTCCAATCCATCTACCACAACCAAAAGCCCCAAATTTTACAAGCAAGGAAACCCTAGAACCATTATAAGAAATCAAGAAACAAGAAACTAATCTTAAGCTTAGGGGGTTTTAAAGATTACCTTTAATACTCCAAATTTCCTTAAGCTCTTTCTTAATTTTTCTTCACATTTTCCATGGATTTATCGAACAAATTTGGAAATCCATTTTTTATTTTGGTGTTCGGTTATGGTGATGGTTCAATGGAATGAAGAAACAATTTTTTTTTTTAATTTAAATCAACTTGACCGACATTTAGGGGCAAAATTATCCATTTGAAAATTTAATCAAATTAAATTATATTACACTTTATGTAATCCAACCAAAATTGCACACATAAAGTATAATTAAATTTTGCCATATGAACCAATAATAATTGGACAAATGTCATAAGATTTATGAAAAATATTTATTAATTAATCATTTAAATATTTAACAGTTAAATATCCAAATAATGAATTAATATAATAATTATATATATATATATATATATATATATATATATAAATTTACAATAAATAATAAATACATATATTTATGGCATGTGTCAAAATCTCATTTGATGAATAATTAATGTGTATCTAATCGTATTATGTATCAAACACAAATACACAATAATTACGATTGGCCAAAATCCCATAATGTATGTGTTATCATTTAACCGATTAAACGATTCGAATTAACTCACTTAATCCGATGAAGTAATATGAATAATCCGTATTATTCATATCGCGTTGTCCAAGTGCTTAACGGGTACACTTCATATTGTGGGACTCTCTAAGTTTAAGTTTATCTGTCACGAAATCCAATTTCGTGTCCATAATTCACCCATTCATGAATTATAACGACCACTGATAATCTCGCTAAATTATGCAAGTCAAGGTCATTGCATACGTATAATCCTTTCATCACAGACTATCCATATTATACATGAGATATATATAAGAATGTCAAATCCATTCAGTATAATATAGTCGACTTTCAATTTACGATCTCTAAATAACACTCGGAACTGATTTTCGAAGTTATACCGTGATAGTAAATCTTGACCAGGAACTTTATTTAAGGATATACATCTTATAGTGCGTTTCCCAATATCAATCACAAACTACGTTGTAACTGCGCACTATATTGTAATTCCTAGGGTCTTTGTCTAATATACATGTATCACTAAATCATATTTAGTTTCAATCTAATCATAATTGAATATCCAATCATAATTAGATCGAATATATGTATAAAAGACAATGGGTGCTACAGTAAAATTAGTAATATTATGGAAAATAAAATTACTCGTATTTATGAATCGGACATAAATATGATATGGATTGGCACTCTGAGTACCAACTCTAACACTTTAACATCTGAAATCCGAGTAATTAAGTCCGTAGGGGTATCTTAACATCTAGTGCCTTAAAGCCAACTTGTTGGTTGTGTATATGGAGAATGGTGAAAATAATCGGAGAATTTACTTATTTGTTAATTTAGAAAGAAAGAAAACAACTATTAACTTGGATAAGAATTTCACCTGTTTAGTCACTAACTTGTTTTGTGTGTTTGAATGTACATTTGATTGACGTTTGTGGGTATCATCGCTGTAAGCCCTCATGAGACTACAACTCGTCTATTAGGGACACCTATAGGTTTAAAGGCTTGTTGCATACGTTAAATGAAACCGTGATCCCTACGAAAGTGGCTTAGTTGAATTTTATTTTAAAGTTTTTTATTGCATTTTATTTTGTTTGTTGTGCTCGAGGATTAGCAAAATGTAAGATTTGGAGGTGTGATAAGCGGAAAATATATCAATATTTACCGCCTCTTTTACTTAATATTTTGTGTAGTTTCTCGAGTTTTCTGAATATTTTGATGTGTTTTATGTTATTTTGTAGATAAATAAGATTTCTGGACTCAATGGAATCAAATTGGGGCCAAAACAGCAAAAATCGGATAAAAAAAGGACAAAATGAGAAATTTACTGTTTCCGCGTCGCGACATACAAGCCTTTTTCAGCTGCCAACACGCGTCATCACCACATCATCAAGTGAGTCATCACCACGTCATCATGACGTCAGCATCATAATTTAGTTGGTCGACACAATTCATCACTTACATCATCATAACGTCAGAGTAGCATCGCCAAACCCCTAATGTGTCGCGATGCCGAGCCAATAATATAGTCTCCTGATAGCTGCCAATCTTATAGCACGTGTCACAACGCACACTGATTTTGAAGCCTATAAATAGAAGCTGATTTTATTTGAATTTCTTCATACTTTCTTCTGGGGAATTTCCTTAGAATACTAAGAAGAGAGTATTTTGTTTGTTTATTTTCAGTTTTCTTGTATTTAATTTTTATTTGAAACAATAAATATTTCTTTAAAACACGAGTAAGTAACTTCTTTCTGCTGGGGTGAAGGTGAAACTTTTATTATTATAATTTAGATTAATCTCCCTAATTTTTATAATATAAAAATTATCTTAAAACCTGACTTAATTAGATATCGCCTTATTGGTCGGTTGGACTTAATTAAAAATAAATTTTTACCTGACTCAATTGGATACCGCCTTTATAATCGGTTGTAATTAATTAAAATCTAACTTAATCAAGATACCGTGTATATAGTCGGTTGGTAATATAACGTAAATTTATATATTACAATAAGGGAGATTTCTAGATTTGAAATAATAAAAGTGGATCCCCAAACCCCATCATTTTATTTCATTGTTGTAAATTTTACCTTTTTAATTTTCAAATAGTTACATGCTGTTTTATTTATTTATGTCTTTAGTAGTCCTTGATATGTGTCATAACTAAATACATTATCTAGGGTTGTGATGAATTCTAATACCATAGGTTTATAAGTTGGTTATTTTGTGTCTTATATGACGTATAGGTTTATTTATTGAGTCTTAATCTTAATGCTTCTTATTAACTGGCCACTGATAAGATTATTTTGGTAAACTTAAAATAAACTTGATGAAGGAATTTTAGGTTTCAGCCTCAGACTCAATAGCTCACGATCTCAGATTCACCTTAGAGATTTCCTTTCAGGATAGACATATACCTATCGGGCATGGGTAGCCATAATTGGAACTTGAACTTAATGAAATCGGATATCTTGGTTAACATAGACATATGATTAATTGGGTTACTTTGGGTGTTTGCATCTGATCATCGATAGATGCTTTTGCATATTTTGTGTTCCAAGTTAATAAATCCATATATTGCACAAACATAAGATAATCACTTCATCCTTAAAAGAATATTGGAAGGATTCACAACCTTAGATGGTTTCATAATATTGATTACTTTTTAGAATTTACTTTCGCATTGTTTTAATTACTTTTCTTTAGTAAAAATCACCTATCAAACAACAACCAATTTTTAGATACTTGTAGAAATTTATCTTCAAATAAATTAATAGCTTAGGTATTAAGTCCTCTTGGGATCGATAATTTTATACTACTTGAGCGATATGTGAGCTTGCATTACGTGTGTGTTTACCACCTATCATATTTCAGTTTAAGTTTTTTAGAAAATGGTTTACAAGAGAAAAGGAAAATGAAATGTTTTCAAACCACCAATAGAATACCGTTCCCTCATGTTACACGACCTGAGATCACTCACGATGATTTATAGGTCATTGATCACCCACATGGGCTTATTAATGTTCCCATACTTACGCTGTGTCAGGTCTTGCTAAGTAGATTTCATGCCCCCAAGTTAAGATACTAGTGTGTATTTTTATGTTTCAGCACATGTGCAAGTGAGCGCGGGGGCGACGACCCAATCCCAACACGTATGGCGATACATGGGAAATGTCTCAATCCCGATCATTACATATGTATTTTCAGCTCATGATTATATTTTTATGAATTTCATATTTATATATATATCTATATAATAAAGGATAATGGTGTTGGAGGAAAGAGAGTGCATCCAACGGCTCTCTTTAAGTGGCTTAATTAACGGCTCAAATCATATCATTGGTAATTGGAGGAAAGAGAGTGAATTGATTGATGGAAATGGTTAAAATTTTCAAATTAAAAAATAGAAAGTTAAAATAAAATCATTTAATTATATAACACCGTGCCGTAGGCACGGGCCAAGTACTGTAACACCATGCCGTAGGCACGAGCATCATTTAATTAAAAAATAAAATCATTTAATTCTGTAACACCGTGCCGTGCCGTAGGCACGTACATCATTTAATTAAAAAATAAAATCATTTAATTTTGTAAACTGTAACACAGTGCACCGTGCCGTAGGAACGAGCATCATTTAATTAAAAAATAAAATCATTTAATTCTGTAACACCGTGTCGTGCCGTAGGCACAGACATCATTTAATAAAAAAATTAAAATCATTTAATTCTGTAATACCGTGCCGTAGGCACGGGCCAAATGCTGTAACACCGTGCCGTAGGCACGGGCAAAAACTAGTATATATATATATATATATATATATATATTATATATACACATATATATATAAACTTGAAATAGGAACATGAACATGCTCTGAAAATGGTATGTGTTATATATATATATATATACTAGTTTTTGCTCGTGCCTACGGCACGGTGTTACAGTATTTGGCCCGTGCCTACCGGTGTTACAGAATTAAATGATTTTATTTTTTAATTAAATGATGCCCGTGCCTACGGCACGGTGTTACAGAATTAAATGATTTTATTTTTTAATTAAATGATGTTCGTGCCTACGGCACGATGTTACAGTATTTGGCCCGTGCCTACGGTACGGTGTTACAGAATTAAATGATTTTATTTTAACTTTCTATTTTTTAATTTGAAAATTTTGACTATTTCCATCAATCAATTCACTCTCTTTCCTCCAATTACCAATGAAATGATCTGAGCCGTTAATTAAGGCACATAAAGAGAGCCGTTGGATGCGCTCTCTTTCCTCCAATACCATTCTTCTTTATTATATAGATATATATATATATATATATAACACATACCATTTTCAGAGCATGTTCATGTTCCTATTTCAAGTTATGTTTTCGAGTTCATGTTTAAGTTTTACATTTTACAATTACAATTTTCATGCTTATAATTTGTAGACATGTTTTAAGTATCCAGTTAGCCTTTAAGTTGCTGTTATACGGTTATCAATTATTTTTGCAATTTCAGCTATGGATTATATTTTCACGCTCATATTTTCATTCATGATATAGTATTTAGACATGCCGTCAATTTATATTTCATAGTTTTCATGTCCAATTACGATTTCTAAGACATGGTTTCAGGGTCACGACATGTTTTTCATTGTAAGTTGTTTTGCATTATCATGCTCCAGCTTTCAGTTATGTTATAAGTTCGGATTTGTAATACAGTCGCAAGCAATCAATTACGTATGAATCAGATTTCAGGTTTGGTGTAAAATTTTCCAATTATATATATATATATATATATTTATGCATAAATACCTTATCAGGTACACTTATATTATGTTTATAATATTTACTTACTAAGTCGTTCACACACTTACTTTTTCAATTTCAATTTTTACAAGCACTTCACGTACTCATACAGAGGACGAGCTTGGGTACGATGGACACTAGCTGTAGTCATTAGGGTCATTCTTCAGATGCAGTTTCAAAGGTTCACTAGGCGTACCTATGTCATGTCAGGTCATGGGGCCATATTATGATCATGTTCAATTCATGTTGATTTAGTTTACGTTTATGTAATTTAAGTTAGGATAAATATGTTTAAACAGTACATGTGTAATGATGCATATTTATATTTAAGTCTTGGGATAATGCATGTATGATAGGTTAAGTATAAGCCTGGAAGTAGGTAATTCAAGTCAAGTTAAACATGTAGTAGGAAATTCAGTATGATAATGAGTTTAGGTATAACGGTTAGTACAAGATAGGAATAGGTTCACGTCATGTTAGGCATGTATAAGACATGAGTAGTCATTGTTGGGGTTTTCTCAAAGGCGCAGGCGGAAGCGCGCAATTCGGGTGAAATCGTAATTTTAAAAACTTTAAACTTACCAAATAAATTATTCAATATCCGATAGGAATAATTCATTCATATTTCACCTAAACATATTTATTCGATATCAAATAACGACATAAATAATTAAGAAACAATACAGAACTTTTATGAAAATGTTTTTTTTCGTAAAATGGCATACAACGCATTTTTTGTCCGAATCGACCAACCAATACACACGGAGGCTGCCCAGGTCAGCCCCAATATTTTATGCCATTTTGCGGAAAAATATTTTCGTAAAAGTTTCGTAGTGTTTTTTAATTATTTATGTCGTTATTTGATACCGAATAAATATGTTTAGATGAAATTTGAATAAGTTATTCATATGAGATATTGAATAATTTATTCGGTAAGTTTAAAAGTTTTTAAAGTTACGATTTCACCCGAATTACGTGCTTCCTCCTGCGCTTTTGAGAGCCCAACAAAAATTGGAATCAGAGCAGGTCTGATCCTTAACCCATTGTATTTTTCATGCTTGATATATGATATATAATCCAATTTTGATATTTCCACATGCATATAATTTAGATGTTTCTTAATTTTTCTGTTCTACATTAACGAAAAACATTATAAAGATTTAATGGTTAAGTTAATTTATATTTTCCCAGGTAAAATTAAACAATTGAGAAATTGATCTAGATTAAAATCTGCATTTGATGTAGAGTAAAACCCCTTTTAGGAATATCCTCGCTTAAATAAGGCATTAAAGTAATTTATATTAGGAATACTTGTTTCTTGGTCCTCATTGTCAGTATGGATGCAAATGATTTCCTGATGTTGTAGTTGTATCATGCTAAAGCTGTGCAGTTATGGCTGATGGTAGTTTATTTGTACCGGTAGAACTTATATAATAAGAGACAAATTCAAGTGAAAATGGAAATCTTGAACGTGCCAAAGTTGTCTGGACTACATCGGTAGCTTGAGTTTGTCACTTACAATTAAAGACATGATACGCCTCATTGTGAACTTGCCAAAGCTGTCACAATGAGAAACGCTCAGGACCAAAATTAGGAGTCACAATGAGTGTGATTGATAATGATTTGTCTACTTGTGGATATATGTAGGCGAGAACGTGCCAAATTTATAAGTCGAAATATATTCACGGGGTCCACTTCTCACCATAGAATTCAATTTAATTATTGGATTCCTATTTTTCGTTGGGAATTACGGTATTATGTAAAGTAGTGGGAGGCACTGCTGGGTTAAAAATCCATAACCAAGGTAGTGTGTAATATTGTGAAAAGACCGCTAATATTTCCTTTATTCTGTTATGTATATAGAATTAAACTTCTAATCCACTGATACATATTTATCTATATGTTTTTTGACTTCACTTATGGTTGCAGATTTCTAGAATAGGTTCTAGATTAAGAGTAGGTTTGGATATTTTTAGATTAGTCAAAACCATTAGGAACTGTTGTTCCGATTTTCTTGAAAAATCAAGATGGTTAGTGACTTAGTTACTAAGTCACATGTTGGACAACTATGACTCATAGCGTCACCATTTGTAAAAGACATTGTGGTTTTTGTACAAATTAACTATGTGATAATAAAATTTACATTTTATCATTTTGTAATTTGATTACTTTAATATATAAATAGTAAAAGTCCTTATGATTAGTTTCGGATTACAAGATATGAGACAGTATCAATCCACAATGGTTTAATCATTAAATATCCCTAGTCGTAGTATTATCGAGAATGGATATTGATAATGCGAAATACTATTTGAAGAGAGAGAACGATTAATTACGGAGAGATTTTATCTAGGATAGAATACTATTTGAAGAGAGAGAACGATTAATTTGAAATTAATCGATAAAATAATATATTTGATATATTAAACGAAATTAGATTTCGACGCGGAATTAAAATTTGATTTTAATTCTGGTAAACGAATTAATTTAGAATTAATTCGCTAGCGACGTGAATAGTGATTTTGTTAGGCATAATTATTTAATTAAATTTGATTTAATTACATCGCAATGGAAAATTCGTTAATTCGAAATTAGCGAACCCGAGCTCGGGATGTGTTGCGAGCCCACTCGAATTTTGAATCAAGTAGGGCCCATATGTCACATCACATGTCCAATCACTAGTCATTCTTTCACCTTTTTGGTGATGGAAGTTAGTGAATGAAATGAAGGTTGCTTGTTATTCACACAAAGTGAAATGGTGATGGACATATACCAACTTTGGTATATCTTTCTTTTGATTTTTTGAAATAAAAAACAATTAACACACTTCATCTCATCCTCTCTCTCACTCACGGCTTTGAGCCATTTTTTTCTCAAATTTTTTCCTTTGGCTGAGAGTCACTAGGAAGATCAAGGGGATTTTTGTTGCAATTTTCTCCATTGCTAGTACATCAAGGAATCATTCAAGGTGATAGGGAAACCTATCATTGAGCTTGGAATCAAGAAAAAATCTTGGAGCTTGAATTCAACATTTCAAAGAGGAAGCTTGGAGACTTCTCAAAGGAATAAAAGTTTGTGTTCAATACCTTCTAAATCCAATCTTTGTAAGTATGATTCTGCCACTCTTACTTTCGTATTCCCATTATTTCATTGCTTTATATGATCTTGGGAATGCCTTAGAAATCAAACAATGGTATCATGTAGCCTAATGAGCATGAAATATACTAAAAGTTTATATACTAAAATTTGGGTAAATTTGATTTGAGCATGATTTAACCAAATTGTTTGTTTGAGTATGCTTGTATATGGATAACTTGGAGTTATATATGATCAATTTGATGAAAATTGAATTGGATTAATTTTCCCCAATTACTTGGCTTGGTCGAATACTAGACTAGCCCTAATGTCATGGTATTTTTTGTTTTAAGACCATTGGATGTGTTTAAAGACTTTGGAAATATTGATTTGAGATTCAATCGGATTGAAATCGGAATCGGATAAAAATCCCTACAAATGTCGTGAGCTTCAAAGCATGGAAATGAGATGATTTTTGATTCAATAATATTGGATATGTATTGATGATGAATAAGCATGATTAATTGATTAGATTAGTATTTTGGAAATGTTAATTTAAATAGTTAATCATGGCTAAGCACTTTAATTAATTAAATCATGATATTTGGAATATTAAAATTTAATTAGTTGGGCTTAATTTAGAATTGGGATTTAAATGTTGTATTTGGGCCTAATGGGCTTGGTTGGGCCAAGTTGGTTAGGACAATTGGATTGGATCCAAATTGGGCCTAAACCTTTCCATTAAGTCCAAATATAACTAACAGACCTTTTAATGTTTAATTGGGCCTAAATTGGTTTTTTGGCAAATAGGGTGATTCCTTAATTGGGCTTTGGTATTTGGGTTTGACCCATATTGACCAAAGTCCATGCCTTAAGAAATTAATTGAAAGCCTATTGGACTTTAATTAAACGACATTGGATGTTAATTGGGCTTTGAGACCCATTTAGATTAGATTTAGAATCTAAGTCATAAAGGCGCATTTAAAAGTGTAGTTATTTAATTTGGAATTAAATACAGAATTAGTATTGAATATGAATTAAATTAGATTTAAATTATAGTTCGATATAATTCAAGAATTCGTACTTCTAGTACTTATTCTCAAACGAGTTGGACTCGCGCAAATCAAATCGTTGTTTGAACATTGGATGATCACGTAATTCAAAGATTAATTAATTGGATTAGATTGATTGAATAACATGCTTTGTGTGAATACATGGATGTGTTGAATGAATAATGTATATCGGATGGATATTAGAAGGGAAAGGGCAATTTTGGAAATTGTTGTAAATTTAGAATTTATTAAATTGGACATGCGTGTCCAGCTTTATCTCTTGATTCTTTGTAGTTCTCTTCTCACCTAATTCCCCTCAATGTAAATGAGGTTTCTTTAATTGTATTATGTAATTGGGTAGAAATTAGAATAGTGCTAGCCAGAGAGAGAAAAGGTAGTGATTCGTTCTAGGAACAATTTGTGAGATATCCATCCTCGTGTCATTATTAATTTATTTACCGCGCCTTACTATGCTTTTAGAATGCATGCTTAAGGGTGTATGATGAGACCTAACCCTCAACAAATATTAAGCGTTTTCCTTCCTTTGAGTGATTCTTACTCAATATCCAAGATTGACACTGGTTTGTTGGCAAAAGTCAGGACCTTTGTCAATCGCGGATATGTTTGAATCATGAAGGCTTTGTTGCATATCGTGTGTCTTGTCTAATTGTGATTTTTTGGCCAAAGTCAAGATCACTTCTTGTCCATCGACATCGATTACGAAGCTTTTCAAGGTCAATGGGTCCCGCTTAACTGGAATCATTAAGCTTGTTGTGCCAAAGCCAATGCTTAGTTTATTCAGAGGAAAAAGGTTAGGAAAATTATTGGATATATTAGCATATATATTGTATATATGTTTCGGACTTGGAGGTCCACCTACTGGATCTAGGAATTGGATAAGATCCAATTGATCTTAGGATCTACCTAGTTAAATATCATACAGCTTATTAGCCAAAGTCAAGGTTGTGTGTTATTTAATGGGATCCTAGCCCACTAGGAAACTGGATTTCCCGAGTACTCGACAAATGGTTAGAGGCTCGCCAAAAAATAGTGGGAGGCTAGTATTAAATTTTCAATTTCGTTCAAATACTTAGCTTACGCTCTTTCAAATTATTTCGTCAATTATTCTTATTAGTTGGACTAATATTATATTATTTTTCTTGTAACAGTTAGACTGTGTCCATACATTGTTAATTGGATAGTTTGACTATCACAGTTAAGATGACGGGAAAGAACAATGTTAGAGACATTATCATGGGCGAGAATGTCTTCAATGGCACAAACTTTTCTGACTGGGAAATGAATCTCAGGATTGTCCTGGGATCCGAGAAGTTGCTCTATACTATAGATAGACCTCTTGGGCCTAAGTCCGAACCTGATCAGTTGCTTGAGCTAGATCTTTGGAAGACTCAAAGCGATGACAACTCTACTACTCAGTCCATTATGCTTGCTGCTATGACTCAACAATTCCGTCGACAGAACAAGGGATTGGATCCCTATAACATGTTAGTGAAGTTGCATGATCTTCACCGATCTAATCTTAGATCGCAAAGATATGAGTTGCAGAAGAAGCTCTTCCGTGCTCGCATGTCAGATGGTACGTCTGTTGAACACCATGTGTCACAGATGATTGCCGATATTGAGCAGCTGGGACAGATGGGCATCATCTTCGAGGCTGAGACTTCCATAGATTTGATCTTACAGTCTCTCCCTGACACTTGGAGTGGGTTCATCATGAACTATAATATGATGAACCAAGATGATACTCTTGGAGAGTTAATGTCCATACTAAAAGAAGTTGAAAATGAGCTTCTAAAGGGCAAGAAGCGCGAGGCGCACTTCGCTTTAACATCTCAAACTCCGAGGGCTTGGCCCAAGGCGACTGGTGGTGTAAAGAAGAAGAAGTATAAGAAGAAAGGCAAGGCCAAATCGTCAAAGGGCTATGGGAAGCCTAAGAATAAATCCCAAGATGTATGTCTGCAGTGTGGGAAGCGGGGTCACTAGAAGCATGACTGCCGCGAGTACAAGGGCACATGAAGGAAATCAAAGCGGGCAAGACACCGACTTCAGGTATGTTTGTTATAGAAATAAACATGTCTACTACTAGTTTTAAGAATTGGATTTTTGATTCTGGTTGTGGTACTCATATATGTACTGATGTGCAGGATCTGCAGATTAGCAGGAGACTGGCCTCAGGAGAGATTGACCTCCGCGTTGGAAATGAGACACGAGTTGTCGTTTTGACCGTTGGCACTTATGTTTTGGAACTGCCCTCGGGGCATGTACTTGAACTTACAAACTGTTATTTTGTACCTAGTTTGACTAGGAATATTATTTCTATATCTATGTTAACCAATGTGGGTATACTTTTGTATTTAGAAACATTGGGTGTTTTATGTATAAAAATGATATGGAAATTTGCACTGCTGATGCAATCAATGGTCTTTATATTTTGAATATTAATCAATCTCAAACATATAATGTAACAAACAAAAGGCTTAAAGTAAGTAACAAGGATGAAACTTATATATGACATTGTCGTTTGTGACACATAAACAAGACACATATATCCACACTTTCGAAGATTGGGTAATTGGATGGATTTGATCCTAATTCATATGACGTCTGCGAATCTTATTTATTTGGCAAAATGCCTAAAACACCTTTTAGCGGAAATGGTGTACATGCCACCGAACTATTAGCCCTCATTCATAGTGACGTATGTAGGCCCATGTCTAGCTAGGCTAGAGGTGGATATGAATACTTCGTAACCTTAATGGATGATGCATCGTGTTATGGTTATATGTATCTTATGAGACACAAGTCGGAAACCTTTGAGAAATTCAAAGAGTTTCGACACGAAGTAGAAAAATAGACCTGAAAAAGTATTAAGACATTACGGTCGGACCGTGGTGGCGAATACTTAAGCAATGAGTTTCTTGATTACTTGAAAGAATATGGTATTCTTTCACAGTGGACTCCTCCCGGAACACCGCAATTAAACGGTGTGTCTGAACGGAGAAACCGAAATTTATTAGACATGATAAGGTCTATGATGAGTCACACAGAGAGGTTAGGTACCCGGATTGGGTGTCAAATATGGTTCTAGTGAAAAAGCTCAGCGGGGAATGAAAGATGTGCGTAGATTTTACCGACCTCAACAAAGCTTATCCGAAAGACAGTTTCCCTTTGTCGAAGGTAGACCAATTGGTGGACTCAACAGCCTGCCATATGCTACTCAGTTTTATAGATGCATTCGTGGGATATAATCAGGTCAAGATGTATCCTAGGGACGAGGAGAAGACAACCTTCATCACCGATCAAAGGCTATATTGCTATAAAGTGCTGCCCTTCGATTTGAAAAATGACGGGGAAACATTTCAGAGGCTAGTGAACAAGATTTTTAAGCTCCTCATCAGCACGTCTATGCTGGTATACGTTGATGATATGATAACAATGTCCAAGAAGCTAGGGTGTAATTTGGCTTATCTAAAGATGACTTTTGAACTGCTAAGGAAGCATAGTCTAAGGTTGAACCCGGAGAAATGTACTTTCGGGGTGGCATCAGGAAAGTATTTAGGCTATATGGTGAGCTCCCAAGGCATAGAAGCCAATCCTCAAAAGATCCGAGCTATTCTGGATTTGAAATCTCCCCGAACAGTTAAAGAAGTACAGAGCCTAGCCGACTGGGTGGCCGCATTAAATCGATTTATTTCCCGAGCAATCGACATGTGCCACCTATTCTTCAAGATCATCAAGAGGGTAAAGAAGGAAGTCAACTGGACGGCGGAATACGAGGAGTCTTTCATGCAGTTGAAGCAGTATTTGACACAGCCTCCACTTTTGGCTAAGCCGATCCCATGTGACACCTTGTTCCTATATTTGGCTATTTTGGAGCATGCTGTAAGTTTAATTTTAGTGCAAGAGGTCGATAAAGTCCAAAGGCTGGTATATTATGTTAGTAAGGATTTGTTATATGCTGAGACCAGATACCATATCCACAAATTGATAGCTTTGTCCTTAATTATGCGGCCCGAAAGTTACGCCCTTACTTCCAGACCCATCCCAATGGGGTTTATACCGACCATCCTCTGAGATAAATTCTGTAGAAGCTAGAGGTCTCGGGTAGACTGGTGAAGTGGTCGGTAGAGCTCAGTGAGCATGGCATTTCTTACCTACCAAGGGTAGGGGTGAAAGGTCGGAATGGAAAATTCAAAAATCAATACCTTATTGGACTTAATTCGTTTGCTTAGCCTCAGGCTCGCTCGATAGACCTCTGTGTTAAAATTTATCCTTGGTCCAAAACCCCCGCAATCCACATCAAGCCACACGCCCAAGCCCACACACCACCAATCCACATGCCCAAGCCCACCAAAGAACCAAGCTCCACACGCCCAAGCCCACCAAATCCCTTCCAAAAATATCCAACACATTAAACACATGTTAAAATCTAAATAAATCACCTTCCTAATTTAAATAAATCACATGCCTAAATTAAAAAATTTCAAATCAAATCCCATAAATCCATTTCCTAAACTAAAACAAATCACCTTCCTAAATTGAATAGATCTTTCCTTATAACACACTAATTAAAAGATACCCCCCATGATTGCATGATTTCTTTCTTACCCAAATTAGGACAACCCTAAACTTTTCTTATAAAAAGGAGCACAAACCAAACCCTGAACCCCCTAGCACATTCACACCTAAGACACAAAAAAGAATAGCCCCCCATTGCCTTGAGAACTGCAACACCAAATCAGTCCTCCATCACCACAGAAACAGTCCAGCAAACACCCTTCAATCACCGAAAACAGCGAGCCCTGAAACCCCCTCAATCTACCGCAAAACAGTCCCTAAAATAGCCTTCCATTATAAAAAAAACTATAGCCCTAAAAACCCCCTTGTATTGTAGTGAAACAGTCCCTAAAAAACCCATGTATTGCCGTGAAACAGCCTCTAAATATCGCACAAACAGCGACCCGAATAGCTCCTCAATACCACACAAACAAAGCCCCAAACTGCACCATTAAACCACCAAAAACAGTCCCCAAACTGCACCCTTAAACCACCAAAAATAGTCCCCAAAACAATCCCCTAAACCACCAAAAAAACTGCAACCAAAACAATCCCCAAACCGCAAAACAGTCACCCAAAACAGCCCCAAATTACTGCAAACAATAACCAAAAACAACGACCAAAAACAACAATAAAAATAGAGAAAACAGCAGCCCAAAATAATGAAGCAACGAAGGAAAATATTGAATCAGTGAACCGTAGGAGTTGCGGAGCATTAACCCTTCCGACAGTCGCGTACACACTTCTAAGAGGCTACTTAAAAGGTAAAACCTGAGGGCACCCTTTTATTTACTCTCATTTATCATTTTCAATTATTTATTAGTATTTATCCGCATATGTATTGTTGGTTTATGTATGTTATTATTGTTGGATGAATGATTTTATGCTATCTCTCGTGGTATATCGGATGGAAATCCAGACTTAAATTCTATAGCCGAATCCAAATGGACGGTAGTGCGGTCCGAACTTAGGATACAACTCCACATACCACTTGAGAAACACACATATTTTATTTTGTCTAATCTTGTGTTTATCCAAAGTTCATTAGAAATCGCATGTTATTTCCATGCATGATTTAGTTATTTCTTTGGCGTTAGGAACTTAATTGTATCTCTTCAATGTTTATGTTTAGACAATTATTATTTATTTATATTTCAGCATTTATCAACTTAATATGTTCATGAGATTATGTGCTTACTTTTCATTTTATTTACTTCTATGCCTGCAAACTTAGATATAGGTTGTATGCAAACTTAGATATAGGTTACTCTTGCATGTGTATGTTGTGTAGACTTGGTTATATTATTGCACAAATCCGTTCATTACAAGTGGCATAAGTAAGGGACCATTCTGAACCCAACGGTTTGAGGTCTTCCCTTGCGAGGGGTGAGTGCGGCCTTAAATCATTTCCCAGTTCACGCTGGGTGGCGACTTCTTTATTCTCTGGTTCAGCCCCATGCGGGCTAATCTGTACTCCCAACCAGGTCGCGAGCCTAGAACAACGTCACCGATTTCTGTGTTTTATAGGCAGAGTAAAATCTTATTATACCTGACAACTCTGCATTTGGCTAAATACCTCAAAGATCCTCCGGATCCTGTAGAGGATGAATTGGAAATAACCAAGCAACTGCGGGAAGAGACATGGTCGTCTGGCGACTTCTTGTGTAAGAACTACCTTTTGGGTGGACTTGACAATATCTTGTACAATTTGTACCAAGGCATGGTTTTTGCGAAGGTTCTCTGGGAATCTCTCGACAAGAAATATAAAATCGAGGATGCCAGACAAAAGAAGTTTATCGTGGGTAGGTTCCTGGACTACAAGATGGTAGATTCAAGAATAGTAATGTCTCAGTTGCGTGAACTGCAGTTGATCATTCATGAAATAATAGATGAAGGTATGAAACTCTGTGAGACGTTTCAGGTTACCACCATTATTGAAAAGTTGCCTCCATCATGGAAGGACTTCAGGAGCTATCTGAAACATAAGAAGAAGCAGATGAGCCTTGAAGACATTGGAGTTCGATTGAGAATCGAGGAGGACAATAGGATGTCCAAGAAGGCCAGCTACAAGACTATGGAGTCTAAGGCTAACATCATTGAGGGTTTAAATGGTATCAATAAGAGAAATAACAGTAGAACTGACTCTTCCCAAGCTTACAAGAAGTTTAAGGGAAAGCTCTACAGCTGTGGAAAGAGCGGTCATATGGAAAAGGACTACAAAAATAAAAAGTCTCAGAACAAGGACAAGAAAAAGAAAAATGAGGCCCATGTCACTGAGAATGAGCAACTGACTGAAGAGATCTCAGAGATGAATCTTCCAACAGTGGTAACTGAAGCCAATTTGGTTGGGAATCCGAGAGAATGGTGGGTAGACACTGGGGCTACTCATCATAGCTGTACAGATAGCAAGATGTTTTCCTTATATTAGAAGATCGATGGCAGCGATCATCTGACAATAGGAAACTCATCTACCTTAAGAGTGGTTGGACAAGGCACAGTGGTTCTGAAGATGACATCCGGAAAAGAGCTTACATTGAAGAATGTATTGCATGTTCTAGATATTCGGAAGAACTTGGTCTCGGGCTCTCTTATTAGAAAGGCTGGTTTTAAGCTTGTACATGTTTTTGATAAATTTGTAATGACCAAGAATGATATGTATATAGGAAAGGGATACCTCACTGAGGACCTTTTTAAACTAAATGTAATGACTGTCATCATGCCATTAATAAAGCTAAAACTTCAGCTTATATTATTGAGTCACAAAATATATGACATGAGAGGTTAAGACATGTTAATTATCATATAATACGTAAATTAATTAACATGGACCTTATACCTAAATTTGCAATTGATGGCCAATATAAGTGTGAGGAATGTACTAAGAAAAAATTCATAGAGCATCATTTCATTCCATAGAACATAGTTCTGAACTTCACACTGACTTGTGTGACATGAATATTGTTCAAATAAGAGGCGGTAATAAGTACTTTGTCATTTTTATCGATGATATCACAAGATTCTATTAAGTGTATTTGCTGAGGAGCAAAGCTGAAGCTATTGAGAGCTTTATACACTATAAGAACAAAGTTGAAAATCAACTTGGCAAGAAAATCAAAAGAATCAGGAGCGATAGACATGGTGAATATGTTTCACCATTCGGTGAATATTGTTCTGTGCATGAAATTATTCACGAAACCACTACTCCTTATTCTCCTCAACAAAACGGGATTGCTCAACGTAAAAACCGAACATTGAAGGAAATGATAAACTCTATGTTGACAAGTTCTGGTTTACCTCAGAACTTGTGGGGGGAAGCCCTACTTTCCGCGAACTACGTTATGAAAAAGCTTCCTCACAAGAGATTGGATAAGACACCATATGAGTTGTGGAAAGGTCACACACCTTCCTACAAATACCTAAAAGTATGGGGGTGTCTTGCCAAAGTAATGGTTCCTAAACCTGAGAAGGTTAGAATATGACCCAAAACTCTTGATTGTATATTAATTGGATATGCTCGCAACAGTAGTGCATATCGATTCTTAGTACACAAGTCTAAGATTCCTGATATCAATTCGAGTATGATAATTGAGTCCAGGAATGCAATAATTTTTTAAGAGATGTTTCTTTATAAGGAAAGATAAAGAACAGAGTCTCTCAAAAGAACGATTGATACTGTCAAAGACAGTGATCAGGTTGACCAAGAATCAGATCAATGTGTAAATGTTGAGATAATCGAACCTAAACGTAGCAAAAGAGCTAGAGCGTCTTGTTAGGGATATGCCCTATACCCAACTTGTGGATGGGCTATGTGTACATGTATTTGTAATATTTTCATTAATTAATAAAATGACAATCTTTATTATATGTGTCTTACATAACTTATATGAATCATCAACACTGTAATAAAGCCCTTGGAGTAATAAGACGATGGCTTCCACGCCTTATGAGAATCATTACTCTTAAATGTTCATAGTCATAGTTTTGTGAATAATCTGTGCGTTCACAAAGCAGAGAAACTAGCATGATGATATGATCCGTCATTAAGTGGGGTAGCCGATCTCATAGGCTACTAGCAGAGATCCGTCCGCTTGGTGTATCACATTGATGCATGAGTTGCTCGTGTCCATCGAACTGACCGCCGAAAGTTTTCATGTATCGATTATATGACTAGTCCTTAGACTTGAGGTCTTTACAATCTTATGTGTGGATCAAATAACTTTGACATTCTCCTTCCCTGGTTCAAAAGATCCGGTCATAATGGTATGATTGGGAATTTGTTGAAACACATGAATTTTGTAAAGATACAACAGAGAATCGCCACTCTCTCGGATAATATTTTCTTATAAGAGTAGTATTCCAGTTCGCGGGTTGATATGTGTGATCAGTGCTTGAGACTGTGGCCACAGCGAAAGAATCATGTGAGATTCTTGGGTTAGCATGATTCATGACACTATCAACATCATACATTTGACCATATGGGTAGACACTTTCCGTACCCTACGTCAATAGGTGGGGATACAATGAGGCGAGAGACCGTATCATATGTAAATTGCATACAGAATAGGTATATATCTTTCCTTCTCATATGGGGCCTTGGCATGTTGCTAGATGTCAACCTTGATAATTGAAATCGAACGACCATTTGATCGGAGGATAATTTATGTTCGATTAAATTATCTCGATTCATTTCATGTCCAACTTAAGGGGAACCCAAAAAGTCTCACACAACAAAGTCGAAATCAATGGTTAACAGTGCATAGTACATATTTAACAGCATATATGATTGTTGTAGGAGTTTTTCATACATGGTTCATTGTGTTTTATTATTGAACATATCATTTATGAGGTTCCATAGTGGCTTAGGGATTGGTGAATGACGATAGGGGCACTTTGGGAATTGGAATAAAAAATTACTATTCATGTGAATAGTAATACGTGAATAGTAATGCGTGAATAGTATTGTGTGAATAATAACTCATGAATAGTAAAATTTTTGTTATTTGTTTTGATTTTCAATTCGGCCCAAACTCTTATTAGGGTTTATAATCTCGTTAAACCACTAAATTAAGATTCAATGGCTAAGATTAAATTGGCTTTTATCCCACATCGGATTCTTAATTAGTTTTATTGTCTTTGGAGCACTATATAAACCCAATGAATTCTTCACAAATTTTTGAACCAAACCTTTCATATCTTGGGTTTATATAAGTGAGCAACTCTAAAGTCTAAGAGTAAGCCACTAATTTTGACGATCCTTAAGTGTAATTGATAAGAGGAACCTCGAGTTAAAAGTTTTGAGGTATTTGCCTAGGCTAGCACCAAGGGCAAAATACTCGTGCACTCAAGGCGTAGTCTTGCCGTTGAGTTTTGGCTTTGGTTTGTGCATATTTGGAGGCCACACACTTGGGTGGCTCTTTGCAACGTGGAAGAGCTTCCTGAGTTCGAGAAAAGCTTGTAGATTGGAGGGAGGACTGGAGGAGTCTACGGTTCAAGTAAGTCTTTTTTCTTTCTTTATTTTAATTAGAGTTCTTGTGATAGTTAGCATGTTTAGGTTTATATTCTTTGCATGTTTTATGCTTAGAATATATATTGTAACATGCCTAGGCTTGTAGAATAATCAAAATAAATGGGTCTTGGGCAAAGGGAAAGCGGCATCATAATTTTTTATTTTTCCGCTGCACACTCGCGACCGTTTCCTAACACCTCTAAGTCGTTTGGTCCCAATTTTCTGACATACTTGTTAGAAAATAAGCCTCAAAGCTATAAAGAATCAATGTCTTCTCCGGAGGCACCTCTATGGAAATAGGCTATTAATAGTGAGATTGATTCAATCCTACAGAACCATACTTGAGAGTTGGTTGATCTTCCTCCAGGTTGTAAGCTACTGGGCTACAAATGGATATTCAAAAGGAAGATGAAAACGGATGGATCAATAGATAAGTACAAGACAAGACTTGTCATAAAAGGTTATAGAAAAAAGGAAGGCCTTGATTACTTTGACACATATTCACCAGTGACTTGTATCACATCGATAAGAATGCTCATAGCCATAGAAGATATATTTGGTCTTGAAATACATCAAATGGATATAAAGACGACATTTATGAATGGTAAATTGGATGAATAGATTTACATGGAACAACCAGAAGGGTTTAATGTTCCCGGACAAGAACAGAAGGTGTGTAAACTTGTAAAATCCTTGTACGGATTAAAACAAGCACCTAAATAATGGCATAAGAAATTTGACAAAGAGATGTTGTCAACTGGGTTCAAAACCAATGAGTGTGATAAGTGTGTGTACACCAAATCAACACAAAAAGGATATGTCATTGTGTGTCTCTATGTAGACAGTATGCTGGTAATTGGTAGTAATCATGAAATGATTCAGTCTACCAAAAATGTGTTATCCAACAGATTTGATATGAAAGATTTGGGGGTAGCTGATGTGATCCTAAGAATTAAGATTTCTAGGACATCAGACAGATATATATTATCTCAGACTCATTATATTGAGAAGATAATTGAGAAATATATCAAAGGGGATCTAAATGTGGCTAGAACCCCCCTGTGGACCTAACTCTTCATCTATCAAAGAATACTAGCTCAAGCGTATCGCAATTAGAGTATTCGAGAATCATCGGAAGTCTGATGTATCTCACTAATTGCACACGATCAGATATGCTCAAGTTGTGAACAAGCTTAGCAGATATACGAGCAATCCAGAACATAACTACTGGAAAGCCATAGTAAGATTTTTGAGGTATTTGAGAGAAACTTCAAAATATGGGCTACATTATAGAGATATTTTGTTGTTCTAGAGGGATACAGCGATGCTAACTGGATATTTGATACAGTGGATTCCAAATCTACGAGTGGATTTATTTTCACACTTGGTAGTGTGGTCATGTCATGGAAATCCTCGAGGCAAACATGTATTGCTCGGTCTACTATGAAATCAGAGTTCATAACGTTAAATAAAACAGCGAAAGAAGCAGAATAGCTTAGAAACTTCCTGGAGGATATTATTCGTTAGGCCAAACTGGTGCCAGCGATTAGCATATATTGTGATAGCCAATCGGCTATTGGGAGAGACCAAAATACAATATATAATGGTAAATCTCGATATATACGTCGGAGACATAATACCATACGTCAACTGCTCTCAAGTGGCATAATATCGATCGATTATGTTAAGTCGAAGGAAAACCTAGCAGATCCACTAACTAAAGGTTTACCTCGAGGTTAAGTTGAGAAGTCATCGAGTGAAATGGGCTTGAACCCTATAGTCTAAGAATTGTCACTATGGAAACCTAACCTAGCTGACTGGAGATCCCAAGATATAGGTTCAAAAGGGACAACTGAAATTTTATTCAATTTAAAATAAGCACTGAAGAGTTTTGTACTCTTTCCCATTCCGATAATGACGCCGAGTGCTGTCTGTCAAGGTTAGGATAAGCTAAGGCTTTTAGTGATCACTATTTTAGGAGATGAGTCCTAATGAGGGTTAAGAGAGATTACATCTTCATAGTAGATCACTTATTTCAAGTAAGAAGTAAGGCCGCTTCTATGGGATCTTACAAGCTGATTTTCCTAAAGTACTTGATGATTCCAAGATCTCTGTTCAGGACCGAAATGAACACAACAGTAGAACGGAAAATGGTCAAAGTAAAGCTGTGTGTTGGCAATTGTCTTGGTTTACACCAACGACAGAACAGTTCAAGACTATGGGTCACTGGTTTACCAAGTAAATTCAATTTTCATTAACTAGGAAAGGTTCAATGTGAAAGCTACCTATTTCAATGCAGCATTAATTCACAGAAACTCTCTCAAGCGTTTGCATGAATATTTTAAGAATTGTAGGGGATTGTTGTAAATTCTTAAAATATGGGTGGTTAAGATGGAGGAGGGACATGTCCCTTGGATGTTACCCCATATGGACATGTCCTCCAAATGAGAAGCATGGAAGGGGTACAACCTTTTGAAGGATTGCACCCCAACCCAAAGGGTGTCCTTAAGGCACCCTTCCATGCCTTTATAAGGAAGACATGGATGTTCATTCTTAACATCTGAAACAAGTATGAAATTTATGTGTCACATTTTCCTTTATTTTAGTAAGAGAGAGTTCCACCATATTGGAAGTTCAAATACTTGTTAAGAAGTTCCCCCGTAGAGCATAGTGACGGAGGCTAATAAGTTATTAAGGACAAAAAATCATCTCGACTTGGACGTTGTTTAGCAGGTTTTTTTGGTTTCTATGTTCTAGGGTTTTTCATGTTAGTTAGATCTGATTTTATGTTCTGGATTTGTTTGTTTAATGCATGTTGTTTTTCTGTTTAATCACACTATAACTTCAACAGTTCTTGCTTCTCTCACGTTTGAAGACTTGTACCAAGGGTGGAATCTCATATTTTCTCAAGCCTTATTCAAGCCTAGTAAGCTTCCATCACTCTTTCCCTTTCTTTATTTTGAAATTCATCATGCATTCATCATCATCCATATTTGAACTCATGAATAAATGAAGCTTTAATGGATTTATTTAGTTTGAATAGTTATTAGAGGATAGTTATTCATGAATTTTGTGATAGTATAACATCAAATAAGCCCTAAATTGTGAAGAACACTCAAGTTCCAAATGTGGCCGATTGGAGAGTTTGGGAAAGCTTGATTTTGTGATATAGTTGTGTTGAAATCATTGTGAGTGATGTTAAGAAAATAATTTGGAACGATTGTAAGTAAAGACAATGTATTAAAATGATGAAATATTGGCAAAATGAACCCTAATGTTCATGGACTAAACTGATCTAAGGGACAGTGATTTTGGCTGTTTTTGGGCTTGGATTTGATCATATAATGTTTGTTGTATTCTTTAAAAAATTGAGGGAAAAATGTGCCTTAGGTTGCTTGGATTCTCCACCAAGTGTGTGTATGTGTGTCATATGGTAAAAATAGATGTAATACATAGTACTTAGGCTATATTTGAGGGCTGTTATGTGTTTAATTGTGGTACGAAATCATATGACATGAATTAGGTACTAAGAAGGATTAAAATGAGAAATTTGGTAGTAAGTCACTTTGTTCGAAATTATGTGTGTTGGAAAAGAGGGATTTTCTTTGTTTTGAATTTGATTTAGTGTGTAATCGAGTCAATGGAACTGTTATATTGGTGTATATGCTTTGTATTGCTTGGAAATCCAAGGGTGGTAACTTGGGACTTAAGCCAAAAATATGAGGAGATAAGGAGGTTTGATTTTGGTCATTTGGTGATGTTGAAAGCTTGTCTTTAATTTCTTTTAACGGTGGTAAAATAATTTTATGTATGCATTAGTGTGGCCGAGAGCCTCCTTGTATTGGTTGATGACTAGTTGCCCATTATACATGTATTTAAGTATGTGTTGCATTGTGAAATATGTGCATGGTGTTTTGGTTTTGGCTACCAAGAGTTTGGGTTGGTCGTAGCGACGAGATTAGGGTGGCTCAGTGTAGTTAGCATGTTTGGTTGTTTCAACTGACTATATCAGTCACATCGAAATTACCCTCTAGCATGTCATGCGCATATCATGCATAGCATGTCATGAGCATATCATGCATCATTAGTATATTAGTTTTGTCAGTTCGAGTATGCTAACTATACTTAGACTTAAGATTCGTAGTGTCGGCGCTGTGGAAGTGTGATGGATTCCATGCATGAGCCATTTCTATTTCTTTCTGCATACTAGCGTTTGGTCGTTGGATCCATTAGTAGACACTATTTCTTTCCATGTGTTATCATTTTATGTTTTATGATATCCTCTGTATATTTATTAGTAATGTAAGTTATGTATTTTGTGTCGTCTTCTGTTTAAGTTTTCAGTTCATGTAATCAGATTTTGTAGTCAGTTTCTGTAATTAGTATTTGTTTCAATCTACGTCTTCTGCTTATGTTTGATATTTATGTTAACGGTTTAAGTTATCTGTATATGTTTCGATGTCCGTTTTCTAGATATGTTTCTGACTTATGAATATGTATCACATGTTCATGATTTACGTGTTGTATATCTTCAGCTGATAGGAAGTCCTTTTGACATTAGTTTTCAGTTTCCAGTCTTTGTTACGTGTAAGTTATGTACGTCTATATTTCTGATTTATGGGTTTTATGATATTCTGTTTTATGTTTTATCGACGTTTTCGATTATGTTTTTTTTTTTTTTTTTTTTTTTTTTTTTTTTTAAAGATTTGAAAAAAAGGATATCAGATAACTTATTTTCGAATATATTTATGATATATGATTTCGTCTCGGTGTTTGAAAATTGTTTTTAAGTTTTAAAATCGTAAATTATGTTTCCGTCGAGATGCTTAAAAATATATTTTCGTCTCCGTAATGCTTGTTCTGATCTGGGGTTCTGACCATCCGAAAGCCGTTACCCGCTGCCGACATGGTCATATTACGGACATTGTGTGATCTATATGCGCAATCGACAATAGACATCCTGTTGGTTTTTGATGTGATTATCTAAAAGAAATGCATTTCGATTCTATTTTCTGAAAAATGATAAGTTATGTTTTCTGCTAACGTTAATTCAATTTTTAGTCCTGTCACGTGTTGTTTTTAGATTTCTTGTCATGTTTCAATTTTCGTACTCATCTGCAGTGTTCCGATTTATGTTATAGATTTTATTCTTGCTATAGGGTATCAATAAATGTTTCAGTACATATCGGTATATGGATTACAACTTTTGTTATGTTTTGTATATGTTTATCACTCCAGTTTCGGTTCCTCAATTCTGTCATGTCCATCTGATAAGGGTTTGACATAATTTCCGCTGAATGAATATGTATATGTATATGTATATGATATATCGTTTGACATTTTTTATGTGTTCACCCACCAGGTCTTTTAAAGATTTGACCTGCCACTCTCCAGTGTTTGTCTTGTAGGTTTTAGATTCATACTTTCGGGGATAAGTTTTGGAGAAGACGAGACCCTGACAAAAGTCGTTAACACCTCAGTCCACATGTTGTCAGCGTTTGGGCCCATTTGTATGATATGACATAGTATGATATCTGGATACAAGATCTGTTTTGGATGTTTGACATGACATGTATGTCAGAGTTTTATCAGGGAGACGCAGCGGAAAGAGCGCGATTCGGACGAAATCGTAGTTTAAAATTTTTAAACTTACGAATAAATTATTCAATATCCAATATTGATAATTCATTCATATTTCATCCAAAAATATTTATTCGATATCATATAACGACATAAATAATATAGAAACATCACGAAACTTTTGCGAAAATATTTTTCCGTAAAATAGTATAAAATGCGTTTCCGACCCAACCGACCGACCAATGCACATGGGGACTGCCCAGGCCAGCCCCAAAAAAATTTGGACAGTTCGTGGACTGCCCGAAAAGTGACCAATTCACTGTTTGGGCAGCCGTTACCCGGTGCGCCGTTTTTCACGGTTTTCGCTTATTTTCACTCCAAAATAATTTCCAATAACTATTTTTCTTGGACAATTAAAATAATCAAATTTATTCTAATTACTCAATAAATAAAAACTTAATTATTATCTGAAAAATCAGATTTATCATTAATAACCGTGATACCCCTAAACTTTATATTTTGATCATTTTGGTCCTCAAATTATCAAATACATATTTAAGCGATTCCAAATCAATCCCAAAATGATTTATATATGTTTAATACATGAAAATATAAATTGCAACATAAAATCCAAATTTTTGTCAAATTGCCGAGAACCCCCAAAATTTTCTAGGTTTTACATTTTAGTCATTTCTTGTTCAAAACAAGTCAAGATCAAATCCAATCAAACCTAAATTTAATATACATCATATATACATCAAATTACATCATATATGTGAAGAGTTCCAAATTTGAAAAGGTTATTGTAACATCCACAGGCAAAACTCAAAACACTTGCTTTCACTGCGCTACTCTGATATCTTATTACCTTCCTCACTTAATCCCTACTAGTTCCAATTCAGATTTTTACTATAGTTATCTTTCTTTTATCACATTGGAATATCATCAAATCTGATCTATAACATATTCATTTTTTTCAAGCATTCATCACACTATCATTAATTGTATATGCATGAACATATGCCCATATTATCATACACTATTATTTATTATAGATTCTTCATATGTAAACATACTTCTCATACAAACATTGACCAAATATACATATAAGTGTGCTAATACTATCATGCATCAGGTCAACTATGTGTAACTCAAATGATTTCTAGGATATATATGGTCAATATGCATAACTTATGAATTAGATTTTACTTAATTATGCCATGCATAACGAAAATATGTTTTAAAAATCTTTCTGAAACACTATTTGTGGGACACGGAAATTTGGGGCGACGCATGCTGTTCTAGACTCAGGGCCTAGTCGGGAGTACGGAATAGTCCGCGGGGACTAAATCGGAGAATAAGGGAGTCACCACCCGGTGTGAACCTGGACAAATATTTAAGGCCGCACTCACCCCTCGCAAGGGAAGACCTCAAACCATTGGGTTCAGAATGGTCCCTTACTTATGCTACTTGTAATGAGAAGATTTATGCAATAATCTAACCAAGCCTAAATAACAATATTTCCAAGTATACCACAATCCTAAGTTCACATGCATAAAGATAAAGTTTACATCTAAATATTCATGAAATTAAATCCTATAACTAAGTTTGCATGCTTTCAAAATAAGTCTCTTTCAACGGCAAGCATATAACATCATAAGGATTCAACATTCATGCAAACATAAACGCAAGTAACCATAGCAGTATTGGCATGCAATATAAAGAAGGTCAAAATGACGGCATGCTACAATTTAATAATCCCATTATAGAAACATATTAAAAGAAATCAAAGTAACCACATGTTGAACAGAATCAAAATAAGCACATAACGCAAAGGGATAAAGAAAGATGCAAATTCAAATACATAATAGGGAGATAATTAAAGATGCAACCATACGTTAAAAACAAACGTGCTATGATGCGATGCTAAAGAAGAAGGTTAATGAGAGTGGAAGAAGAGGAATGCAAAAGAAAGGAAATGCAACATGCGCCTATATCTATGTAATACTCCAAATTTCCGGTTAAACATATTATACGTGATACATGATCATGCAATGAAATGTCATACACAAAATAAGTAACAACAGGCGCGGCGAAGTATTGTCACAAAGGTAGCCTTTCAGGCTTTTTCCTTCTAATAGAAGACATTTAGACTAACATACTAAGCCCATGCGCAACATGATATAATGTATGATCGTACGTTGAGATGTCATATAAAATGAATAACGAGAAAAGAAGGCGCGGTAAAACATCGTGGTAAAGGTAGCCTTAAGGCATTTTCCCTCGGATAGAGGACCTTTAATCCACCCTAGTTAGCCCATGCTCATTAAGATGTGATGCATACACGAATAAAATGATGACGTGCAAAAAGAAATAAATGATATAGTAAATGGCGCGGTAAAACATCGTGGTAAAGGTAGCCTTAAGGCATTTTCCCTCGAATAGAGGACATTTAATCCACTCTAGTTAGCCCATGCGCACAATGCATAAAAAAGTAAATAAATAAAAATATCGGACTTTACGTATCCTATTGAACACATCTTACGTCCAATCGAATACGCATCACCCGGCGCGGCGAAGCATCGTGGTAAAGGATTTTTACCCCGTTAATTAGAGGACCTTTCATCGCACTTACTAAGCCCATGCGCAATTAACACAATGCATATATATGAAACAAAAGTTAATACAAAGATATCGGATTTCGTATACCCGATTGAACATATCTTACATCCAATCGAATATACATCGTCCGACGCGGTGAAGCATCGTGGTAAAGGATTTTATCCCCTTTAATTAGAGGACCTTTCATCGCACTTACTAAGCCCATGCGCTTATCTCATATTTACATAAATAAATAATATGCAGAAATTAAATAACGAATAAAAAACACATCAAAATAACAAAATATGCGCCGTTTGCTCAAGTGGTACGTGGAGTTGTATCCCGAGTGCAGATCATACTACCGTCCATTCGGAATCGGCTATGAAATTTACGTCCGGGTTTCCATCCTATATACTACAAGAGGCGACACATTTTCCATTCATCCAATACCCACAACACACATCATATGCAAATAAGATTCAATAAATAATTAAAATACAATTAAAGTAAATAATGGAAATCGAATGGAAATAAGTGTGAAAGGTACCCTCAGGTCTAACCTTTTAAGTCATCTTTCGGACTTGCGTTTCATGAAGATCGGAAGGGGTAAAGCTCCATAACTTTTCTGGTTCACTGGTTTGCCTTTTCCCTCGCTGTTTCGCTGCTCAAGCTACTGTTTTGACTCCGTTTCGCTGCCACATTTCAGGTCACTGTTTTGGTGCTTTAATGGATTGTTTTGGCTCGATTTTGGGACTGTTTGGCTTATTGTTTTTGGGTGGTTAAGGGTTGGTTTATAGAGCTATTTTGGGATCAGTTTTAGGGTTATTTATTCTCGGTTTTTTGGTTAATTTGGGGGTAGATTGGGCTGCTTGTTCGCGGCAGTGGGAGGCAGTTTGAGGCGGTAGTTTTTGGCAGTTTAATGGGAGTTAGTTGCGTTGAAAGGCTGTGAGTGGGTTACATTTGTGTATTCAGGTTGGCGTGAAGCTTATGAGGCGTGTGAGAGATTTTTGAATGGCTGTGGACGTTCCTAAAGGGGTCTTTGGTCAGTGTTGGGCGAGAGCTGGGCGTGAAGATGAATTATTGGCAGTGAAGAGGTTGCTGGAAGTGCGTTGAAGGGTGTGAGGCTTATGGTGCGTGAAGGATTTATGAGTGGTGTTACTGGATGGTCAGTTTGTGCGTGGCATATATGGTCTGCTGGTAGCGTACATTGATTATGTTGAAGGCTAGGGCTATTATGCGTGAAGAGGCAGTTCATGGAAGTGCTTTCGTTATGTGCATGCAGTGTTTTAGGTTTTATATTTGAGAGAGATAAAGTGCATGCAGGGTTCTTTGTTTTTTGCTTATTCTTTGTGCCGTGAATGGTGGTAGATGAGAGTGAATAGTTTTAGGGTTTTCTTGGTGTGCCGTGAATTAGAGGGCTGTTTATTATTGATGGTTCATGGACAGTTTGTTGGTGTTTTTAGTGTCGGTCAGTGGCTAGTGGACAAGGGTATTTTAGGCGTGTTGTTATGAATTGTTGTGTGTTTTGGTCAAAGGCCGAGAGTGGTGAGAGGGTGTAGAGAGAGAAAGCTTTTAGGTTTTTTGATGATTCTTGTTTTTTGTTTTTTTTTTGGTAGAAGTGTCGTGAATATTTTGGCTAGGAGAGCCTAGGGTTTGTAATTGTGTTATTTTTATAGTGAGAGGGTAGGGTTTGCATGGATTTGGTGTCAAATAAGGAAATGATTTGATTGATTGGGGGGATAAAATTTGGTGAATTAGGAAGATTGAATATTTGATTGGTGTTAATTAGGCATTTAATTTGTTAGATTAGGAAGCCAGTATTTTTTAATTGGCATAATATTTCTTTAATTTAGTATGTGATTTTGTTTAGTTAGGAAGTTAATATATTTGATTTATCTAAATTAGGCATGACTTATTTTATGTTTTATTTAATTTGGTAAATAGCTTAATTAATATTTTATTAAATTTAATTAATATTTTATTTAGTTTGGTATATGACTTCATTAATATTTTATTTAATTTGGGTGTATTTTAGGGTGATATGGGCGGGGGCTTGGTGAGATGGGCTTGATGTGTGTGGGCTAAAGTTAAGTGTTGGTTGTTGGTGAGTGGTCTTGATGTGTGTGGGCTAAATGTGTGTGGGCCAGAGTTAGGTGTTAAATGGGGGTTTTGGGCCGAGCATAATTTTTAAAACTGGAATCCAACAAGTAACCCGAAGCTAAACTAGCGAACTTAATCCGACTATGAGTCAATTCTTGACTCCTCCCTTCCGACATCCGTTTCCCGCGGTTTTCGTAACTTAAAAGGTAGTTGTCTCCAAATGAGACTCCTCATCGGGTTTCACATGCAAAAATGCAATGCCTACACTATTTTCTGAAAATCGATTTCTGATATTCTTTATAAAACTTGTCTTTCTGAAATACTATTTTCTAAAAACTGTTCATCTGAAAATTGTTTAAAAAAAAACTGAAGTTTCTATTTGAATTTTGTTCCTCTGAAAATTGAAAACTGCTCTACGTCCAGGAAAACGACTCAACTGGACGTATCTCTACACCCAGGAAAATGATTCAACTGGGTGTGCTCTATGCCCAGGAAAACGACTTAACTGGGCATCTATGAAATGGTGGTGCCCTACAGCCAGAAAAATGACTCAACCGAACGTAGAGCTCCATGTCCAGGAAAACGACTCAACTGGACATAGCCACCACTAGAGTTCAGGTACACGAACCTAAGCCGTCATCCTGACTCTCTACATGTGCACATGTTCTATGTATCCGTCAATTCCAACTGTATCTCAAGTTACATACTGGGGTGAGGTTTTACCTCATGCCCCGAAAAACATAAAACCATACTTTAAATCTCAAAGCTGTAAGAAATTATTTATTTATTTTTTTAAATACATTTTACTCAAAAACGTTTGTAAATGCATTTTACTCAAAAACATCGGTATCTTTCTTTAAGACATTCCAAATCTTCAAAACACTCTTAACTTTAACTCAATTTCTAAAAGTAATCACACTCTTATGCATATTCCATAGTATCTTATATGTTCATGCATACATTCATGTGTTTTTTTAAACTAATGACCTATGCATTTTATTCCTCTCATACCTTCATCTTTAACTATCTGTAACATCACGCCTAGGCTAGAATGCTACCGGAAGGAGACAGGCTAACCCTACCTCTATAAGCCTCTATTCTGACGAAATTTTGGCATGATGTATTCGTAACATCATGAAACCTGGCTTATAGCCAGCACCCATATACAATAAGAACAGAACAATCTCGGCCTCAGGCCGGTAATTCAACATCAATGCATACATCGACAAGGCCTCAGGCCTTGACTCAAAATGAAACTACACTATTACATAACTTATACAAATGAGATACAATGCAAAAACCATACAAAGGGTCGTGAGGACTCATAACTTGACCCAAGACTCTCTTGACTGCAAATGGGGTGGTCCACTATCTTCAAAGTCTTCACCAAACTTCTGCTATTGACCTGTAAAACTACAACTGAAAAGGTGTGAGTCATATTGACTAAGTAAGTAATCATGCCAACATCAACAAATCTAATTTAATTTTATAACTTATATCCGTTTATTTTCGTGTTACTTACTATTAGTCTTTTCATCTGAAAAAACACCTATATATATTAAATTCTATTAAATCCATATAACTCATCAAATTCTACTTCACAAACTAACAGGTTAAGATCCATTTCACTTTCTCTATGCTATTCCGATTCTTCTCTTTACATTTTCTGTATACTCTGAGCTAATTCTAGATCTGACAATTATGATAGCTTTCTTTCTTTATTATCTTGAAATATCATCAAGTCGGATAATTAAAACTTATTCTTTCTATCAAACATTCATCTTTAACTGTCTTACATTCTATATGCTAACTCTATCATTAATATTCTTCACATGCAGATAATTAAAATCACTTACATAACAAATCACCACACTACTATAAACATATGCAATCTAATGTACCGTTACATCTATCATTTCACATATAATCATTTTGAAACTTATTAAGCTTTAACGCTATAAATACATGCATTTGCAAATTACTATTTTCAACTCAATAATACCGAACATGTATATGAAATCGTGTTGTCATACACTGTCATTCACAAAGGTTAATCTTATATAAACATACAAGTTATATCATTATCAACCACTTATGCATATAAATGTGACAATGCCACCATGCATGAATATAAGCTACATATAACTCAAATGATATCTGAAATGTATGATTGATGTGCATAACTCGTAAACTACTTTCAACTTTAGCATGTCATACTATTTAGAAAATACTTTCTGAAAACCTTTTCTAAAAAACTGTTATCTAAAAACGGTTTTTCTGAAAACTGTTGGTGATTATCTAGGTCCCAAGATCATTAAACAAGCATGATAAAGTGTGGAATACATCTCAAAGGAGTTACGGAATACTCACATCGATCGGTTGAGACGATTGAAGACGAACAAAACCATTTATTCCCTTCAAATTCGGCCAAGGCAGTGAGCAGTCCACTGCTTGCATTTTTCAGTTTTGAGCTGAGATTTTGAGCTTCAAATCTTCGTCGAACGATTCCCGGCTCAAGGGTAAGTGTCCCTAACACCTTCATATGTCTCTCGGGAGTGCTAGCTCGCTTGGATTTTGCCACAAAACCCTTGAATTTTGCTTCCAAAATTCGGCCAACCCATGGCAGTTCACTGCAATGGGCGTGAATGGTGAGAGAGAGTTGGAGAAGAAGAATTGTGTATTAGGTTAGTAAAAGAATTTCCAAAATGCTTTATATATTTACCATAAATATATATTAAATATTTACCAAACAATTAATAAAAAATCAATTGGTAAATGCTTTCCCCCAACTTACACTATCTCACCCACTTACATCAACTATTCATTTCACTTTATTAAAGTGACATGTCTTTCAATCAATCAATCACTCACATCAATCAATCAAATGTCACATCACTCAAAGTGAGGAATGACTTGACGCTTTGATGTGACGAATGACTTGACGCTTTGATGTGACGAATGACTTGATGCTTGATGTGACTTGCGTGCCGCACTCTAATTCGAAATACGAATGCGCTCGCAATCACACTCGGGCTCGGGTTCGTTAATTCCAAATTAATGATTTATCCGTCGCGTCGTAATTAAATGATTACGCCTAGCGAATTCACTATTCACATCGCTAACGAATTAATTCTAAATTAATTCGTTCGCCCGAATTAAAATCCAATTTCAATTCCGCGTCGAAATCCAATTTCGTTTAATATATCAAATATATCAATTTACCGATTAATTCCAAATTAATCGTTATCTCTCTTTTATTGATATTTTATCCTAGATAAAATATCTCCGAAATTAATCCCAGATTAATTTTCTCTCTCATCGAATTAATCCCAGATTAATTAAAGTGCGAGTCATACTTCATCGATCTATCATTGGGATGCGACCCAGAGATCCCCGATATGTTGGCAGTAAATCGGGTCGTCGGACTATCCGAACACGTACGTACCAAGTAGTACTACGTTTTACCGATTCACAAGACAAGGTTGGCTTCTAGCAAAGCGCCATGCCTACCCAATTTCTCCGGAAATATCCTTACAGGAATATGTGATCTATATCAAGCGTAGTATACCGTAGTATTGCGTTATTTCGATCCAGTATCGGACTGTCACGTGCTAGGCCTGGGGCTGGAGTTGTGTCTGCCCCGTACGAAGCACATGTCGGATGTCTGGTAACTAGTCTCTATAATCGGATATACATGACCTAGTCATAATATCCCGATGGCCGCGCAGCACTTAAGAGTACTAATACCGTATCCTACGTGACATCATCTCCACTATGACTGGGAGTGATACTTCCGTCTTGACATCACACCCAATACTCTACGATTCTCAATATACCTAGTATCGGCGTACACAGAACCGGTTAAAGCCCTAGACGACCTCAACAAAGTATATTGATTGTCGTAAGCATAGCGGTGTGTAAGTCTCAGGTTAAGACCAATACACCTACCCTGATGTCGGACTCCCATAGACACATAGTCAAACTACCAATGGGATTCCGATGGTGGGGTATATCCAGAGCGAAGCTTTTCCCGTACCGTCGGTGAAACACAACCTCCTACCGCACTTGCATAAGTATCCAATACTTAAGTATATGAGAACTACGCCGTTGTGCCCTCACAACGTGCACAAGTACGATACTAGTCTTTTACGTATTATCGATGTCCAATCTCGATAATACTCTGACTAGGGATATTAATGATTTATCCTTCGTTGATTGATACTGTCTCATATCATTCTCAATCAAGGAACAAATCATAAGGACCTCTCATAATTTATACATCTTGGTGATCTAATCACAAATGATAAGAGTGCAATTTCCTTTGTCACATAGTTAATTTGTACAACAACACAATGATCTGTATAAATAGTGACGCTATGGGTCATAACTGTCCAATAATCTCCCACTTGGCCTATAGCCAGTCACTCGAGTGTTTAACACCCGAACTATGTACGGTTGGCTCAAATTGCTGAGAAACGCTTTCGTCAGCGGATTTCAGATTACGTCTGATACGATTTATACGATCATCACATCGCCACGATGTATGATCCGAACGAAAGATGAATAGTCGAAGTATATATCTGGATCGTTGATGAGACCATTAATTCTTTAGCCATGCGCTGACGCATAGCTCAGCTGCTAACAGAACTATATCTAATCCAATTAGATTTAATTGACCCAGATTGCTTCAATTGCGTGCCTCCGCTGCTGTAATTTATCCGCATTTTGTGTTTATTCGGTAACAGTATCTTGCTTGGAAGATTTCCAGCTCACTGTACCGTTATTCAAACTGTTATAGTACCGTTTGCGACTTTCAGTCATCTTATCGGTTTGGAAACTTGCAGTAGTGATCCCAGTCACTTCAAGTTCCCCTTCTCCACAAATTAAGACAGCATCCTTAGATCTCTAAGATTCTAACGGATGTTCTTAACATCAATCCAGTGACCATCACCCAGATTGGCCTGATTGTGAATCCATATGCTCAAAGCGTATGAGACACCAGGTCATGTACATTTTTCAATGTACAAGTCCTCGCAGAGTTTTAACAACTTAATCTATCTTAGTAGATCTTTATTACTAGAATAAAGGTTGTTACTCCCAAGAATTCTACGGAGAATTTTCTTCGAAAGCCAAGCTTTTGCCGATTATTTTATATGGGAATTTCATTTCCAAGAAATGACATATTAGTAATTATTTATTAAAGGACATTCTTTGTCAGTGCGCTCCCACTAACCTTCTTATATACACAAGAATTATTTTCATTTTGATTAAATCATACACCATTATGATTACATCAAAACGTTAATTCCAAGAACCTAATGCTTGCTTCAATCCAAACATGGATCGAATAACCTGCAAACCTTGTTTTACTGGTTTTAGTACGACAAAATCGTCAGGATGTTATAAACATCCTCCAAAGGGTTTTTTGTTTAAGGAAAGCGATTTTGATCATTAACTGACACATTTCATAAATGAAACGTGCAGCTACAGCAAGCATCATCCAAATGGATTTGCCGTGGCAAACAGGCAAAAGGTTGAACCGTAATCAAACACAATGTTGATAACGATACCTTTCCGTTACAAGCCTAGCTTAGTACGGTGGTATGTTGCCATCCATGTATATCTCCTTGAAGACTTATGCTGTACCTATAGAGCACAATGCCTTATGGTACATCAACTAGTGTCCAAAACAGTAGTTTGTATACATGGAATCCATTTTGGACTCATGGCATTTGCCATAACGAAAGTCGATACCTTGTATCACCTTCTTACGTAGTCGGTTGGTATACCTCAACAAGATTTGACATCTTTATGAGGTGAGATCAGAAACCCATACCCCAGGTTGCTTTCTGATTCTCTCCGTTCTACGCGTTTCTTGTATATACGAAGATTAATGGTATAGTTTAATCCTTGATGAACTACTTGTGTCCATTAAGGACTTCATGCCAGAAAAGTAGTATTACTCGATGTTCATCGAGTTATACCTTCCTCCCACTGACCACTGCATATCGGTAATCCTCTAAGGAAGACCGCATGGCGAGCAACAATTACAATTGTTCACTACTGAGATGTATAAGTACTATACTTATGGTTTTCCCTAGGATAACCTACATTTGGCACTTATCCGAATGGGTTCTTGTTGGTATCATCCAAACGTAAGCCTAGCATACCCAAATCTACAGGAGTGTGAAACCAGACCCTTTCCCGTTCATATCTCTATTATGAAATCTATCAACAGATTTTAATGGACCTTATTCTAAATAAGTTCTGCACTGTTTATGCTTATCTTTGAAGAAAAAGGTAGCTCAGAGCGACTCATGATTAACCTATCAGTCCAACAAAATTCGGTCTTCGTTACGGACCACCGTCAAAACTGATGTGTCTAGGGAGGAGTCCTCATTTAAAAGAATACTATACTCTTTCAAGTAATTTGAAACTTATTGCTTAAGTATTTTTTTTCATTACGGTCTTACCGTGACGGTTTAATACTTTAGCCGATCTGTTTGTCTATTTCGTGTCGAAACTCTAAAAGTTTGCGATTTGTGTTCTTTAAAAAGAAACACATAACCATAACGTGATGCCACATCCGTTAAGGTCACGAAACATTCATATCCACATCTAGCCCAACTAGATATGGGCCCACTTACTTCACTATGAATTATGGCTATCAGATCGGTGGCACTTGCACTTTACCAAGTAAATAGTGTTTTAGGTACCTTACCTAATAAACTAGATTCGTAGACTTTATTTGATCAGTCAAATCAGTCCTAGTACCCACTCTTCAAAAGTGTGGATATACGACTTGTTTAATTGTTGTGTCCCAGACAATAATGCCACAAAATTAGTTCATCTGTGATCAGTCAGTATGAGCTATTGGTTTGTCAATTTCGTGTCGAGATTTAATTTATTCAAAATATAAATATTGTTATTCACATCTAATGTGTTTATCTCAATATCATCTTTATATAATAAAACACATTAGTGTTCTAGAATATAAGGTTTATCCACAATGGATTAACAACTGATATAGAGATAATTTCTAGTCAAACTAGTTACATTATAACAGTTCCTAATTTAGGTATATACCGAAGGTAGTTCCTAAACTTATGTATCTATGGCGAGAAACAGCGACTTTCGTCCCGTTTCCGATTCGCAGATTATCCTCAGCTTGACGTTAGTATCTATTGCTCACAGCAGATTCTGAACATCATTCATTATTTTATGTACCATACTAAGTATTTTAAAAACCAATTTTAATACTAGTAATGGACATAATACTGACAAACATTCTTCTTAAAGTCAGAGCCTTGCCCTTTCCTTAATTCCTTCGTGTCTGCCATATCCAAACCGATAGCCACTTCGTCGGGATATGTCCTTTATCTTCCCAGAAGATAATAACGATATTGCCTGTACCCCTTTTCAATATTTCAGAAGTCTTTGGCCAAGCCTTGGATTTCTAGAATATTGACGTAAAGTGCGCCTTGCGCCACTTAACTAATTGCAAAGTTTGACTTTATCTCCTTGAGATTAGTCATTAATTCTCCAAGAATTATTAATTGCAAATATAATACTTCTTAAATCTAAACATAGATTTATAACAAGTACATTGAATTAAGCACTATAAGTCATCATCACATATACTTTCCAAAGATTATGTTCTACTAACTTGCTAACTTGCTCAATTCCTGGTTTAGGCATAATAGGTTATTTTATCAAATAAAGTAACTTATTATTTATTTCCAGGACCATCCTGAAATTTCATTTCCAATTTGAAAATTTAAACCATTTAAATATTGTAATCCAAGATTATATTTAAATGTCCAACTTTCAATATTTCTTGATTTTAATATCCAACTATTTAATCAATTATTTTAGGTACTATTTATCATAATGATTACAATAATCCAATTATTCAATCAACTATAATATTAATTCAATTATATTGATTTATAATCCAATTATAAAATCAACTATTTATTGATTTATCTGAATATAGTCAAACTATATTAATTAAAACAACATTAAATATTAGTCCAACTAATACTTTTAATTATATGACGAGTGATATTTGTTTGAGCGCGTATGGCGAGTAATTGAACGAATATTGCAATTCAATTCTTGCCTCCCACTATTTTTCGGCGAGCCTCTAACCCTCTGTCGAGTACTCGGGAAACCGTGTTTCCTAGTGGGCTAGGATCTCGTTAAATGTCACACAATCTTGACTTTGGCCAACAAATTGTATGATATTTAACTATGTAGATCTCTAAGATCAATTGGATCCAATCCAATTCCTAGGTCCGGTAGGTGGACATCCAAGTCCGAAACATATATCGTATATATGCCTATATATCCAATATGTACCCTAACCGTTTTCCTCTGAATCAACTAGGCCTTGGCTTTGGCACAACAAACCTAATGATCCCAGTCAAGCGCGACCCATTGACCATGGAAAGCTTCGTAATCAATGTCGAGTGACAAGAAGTGGTATTGACTTTGGCCAACAAACCACAACTTGGACAAGACACCGATATGGAACAAAACTCTCGTGATTCAAACACATCTTCGACGGACAAAGGGCTTGACTTTGGCCAACAACCCAATGCCAATCTCGGATCTTGAGTAAGAAACACTCAATGGAAGGAAAAACACATGATATTGATGAGGGTTTTTCGCGTGCAAATTGGCTACCAATTTATTATCTTTGTTAAGGTCTCATCATCATCATACACCCTTAAACATGCATTCTAAATACATAATAAAGCGCATATGAAAATAAATAATAATGATATGCGGATGGATACTTAACACATTGATCCTAGATCAAATCTCTCCCTTTCTCTCTCAAGCTAGCACTTGTATTACTTCTACCCGTTACACTACACTTCTAAAGAAACCTCATTTACATTGAGGGGAATAGGTGAGAAGAGAATACAAAGAGAATAGAGGTGAAAAGGCTGGACACGCAGGTCCAATTTAATAAATCAAATTTATTACAATAATTTCCAAAATTGCCCCCACCCGACTAATATCCATCCGATATACATTATTCATTCATCACAACCATGTATTCACACAAAGCATGTTATCAATCAATCTAATCAAATTAATTAATCTGATAATTAGTGATCATCCAATGTTCAAACAACGATTTGATTTTGTGCGAGTCAAACTCGTTTTGCGAATAAGTACTCAAAGTACGATTCTCGAATTAAATTAAACTACGTCATTAAATCCAATTTAATATGCATTCAATTCTAATTCGTTATTTAATTCCAAATTAAATATTACACTTTAATAATAAACCTTTTACGACTTAAATTCCAAATTTAATCGTAACGCGTCTCAAAGACCGATTAACGTCCAACGTCAATTCAATTAAAGTCTAATGGGCTTTTAATTGATTTCTTAAGGCGTGGACTTTTGGTCAACTCGGGTCAAACTGAATAACCAAAATCCAATCCGGGATTTACCCCATAAGCCCATAAATCAATCTTGGCCCATTAGGCCCAATTAAACTTTAAAGGTTCATTAAGTCGTAATTGGGCTTAACGGAAGTGGTTTTGGGCCCAATTGGATCCAATCCATTTGGCCTAAACCCAACTTTGTACAACAAAGCCCAATAAGCCCATTTACAACTTTAAAAGCCCAAATCTAATTTAAAGCCCAATTAATTAAATTTATAAAATCCAATTTCATAATATAATTAACCTAAAGTGCAAATCATGATTAATCACCTAGATCGATATTTCCGAAACATCAAATTAGTCCAATTAATCATGCTTATATCATCATCACATGTCCAACATGTTTTGAAAAATCAAACCCATTTACATGCTTCTAAGTCTCGGCCAAGGAAGGTAATTTTGTCCGATTTGAATTCAATCCGATTAATTACACAATCGACAACGAATTAACTTCCCGAATGATTTCATACACATCTTATGTTCAAAAATCAAAATTCCAAGACATTAAAGGGGCTATTCCTATTCGGCCAACATGAGGATTTTGGGGCTTTATGTTCAATTCAAAGTACAATCCAATTGACCTTAAATTACCATCAAACATTATGATTCCAATTCATCTAATGAATCAAAATCCAAAAAATTCCAAGAATCCCAAAATACAAATACCATTCGGCCAACACATAAAATATTGGGGAAAATTATTCCAAATCAATTTTTCAACAAATTGGTCCAACCAATATGCAATTTAACATGTTATAAGCATACTCAAACAATCAATTCATTCAAATCACTCAAAACAAATTTACCCAAATTTTTAAGCCCTAAAATTTCATGCTTGCACCTAGGCTCTGATACCATTGTTGGTGATTATCTAGGTCCCAAGATCATTAAACAAGCATGATAAAGTGTGGAATACATCTCAAGGAGTTGCGGAATACTCACATCGATCGGTTGAGACGATTGAAGACGAACAAAACCATTTTATTCCTTCAATTCGCCAAGGCAGTGACAGTCCACTGCTTGCATTTTTCAGTTTTGAGCTGAGATTTTGAGCTTCAAATCTTCGTCGAACGATTCCCGGCTCAAGGGTAAGTGTCCCTAACACCTTCATATGTCTCTCGGGAGTGCTAGCTCGCTTGGATTTTGCCACAAAACCCTTGAATTTTGCTTCCAAAATTCGGCCAACCCATGGCAGTTCACTGCCATGGGCGTGAATGGTGAGAGAGAGTTGGAGAAAAGATTGTGTATTAGGTTAGTAAAAGAATTTCCAAAATGCTTTATATATTTACCATAAATATATATTAAATATTTACCAAACTATTAACAAAAATCAATTGGTAAATGCTTTCCACCAACTTACACTATTCCACCCACTTACATCAACTATTCATTTCACTTTATTAAAGTGACATGTCTTTCAATCAATCAATCACTCACATCAATCAATCAAATGTCACATCACTCAAAGTGACGAATGACTTGACGCTTTGATGTGACGAATGACTTGATGCTTTGATGTGACGAATGACTTGACACTTGATGTGACTTGCGTTCCGTACTCGAATTCGAAATACGAATGCGCCTCGCAATCACACTCGGGCTCGGGTTCGTTAATTCCAAATTAACGATTTATCCGTCACGTCGTAATTAAATGATTATGCCTAGCGAATTCACTATTCACGTCGCTAACGAATTAATTCTAAATTAATTCGTTCACCCGAATAAAATCCAATTTCAATTCCGCGTCGAAATCCAATTTCGTTTAATATATCAAATATATCAATTTACCGATTAATTCCAATTAATCGTTATCTCTCTTTTATTGATATTTTATCCTAGATAAAATATCTCTGAAATTAATCCCAGATTAATTTTCTCTCTCATCGAATTATCCCATATTAATTAAAGTGCGAGTCATACTTCATCGATATATCATTGGGATGCGACCCAAGAGATCCCGGGATATAGTTGGCAGTAAATCGGGTCGTCGGACTATCCGAACACGTACGTACCAAGTACTACGTTTTAATCGATTCACAAGACAAGGTTGGCTTCTAGCAAAGCGCCATGCCTACCCAATTCTCCGGAAATATCCTTACAGGAATATGTGATCTATATCAAGCGTAGTATACCGTATTATTGCGTATTTCGATCCAGTATCGGACTGTCACGTGCTAGGCCTGGGGCTGGAGTTGTGTCTGCCTGCCCCGTACGAAGCACATGTCGGATGTCTGGTAACTAGTCTCTATAATCAGATATACATGACCTAGTCATAATATCCCGATGGCCGCGCAGCACTTAAGAGTACTAATACCGTATCCTACGTGACATCATCTCCACTATGACTGGAGTGATACTTCCGTCTTGACATCACAACCCAATACTCTACTCTACGATTCTCAATATACCTAGTATCGGCGTACACAGAACCGGTTAAAGCCCTAGACGACCTCAACCAAAGTATATTGATTGTCGTAAGCATTAGCGGTGTAAGTCTCAGTTAAGACCAAATACCCTACCCTGATGTCGGACTCCCATAGACACATAGTCAAACTACCAATGGGATTCCGAGGGGGTATATCCAGAGCGAAGCTGTTTCCCGTACCGTCGGTGAAACACAACCTCCTAACCGCACTTGCATAAGTATCCAATATTTAAGTATATGAGAACTACGCCGTTGTGCCCTTACAACGCGCACAAGTACGATACTAGTCTTTTACGTATTTATCGATGTCCAATCTCGATAATACTCTGACTAGGGATATTTAATGATTTATCCTTCGTTGATTGATACTGTCTCATATCATTCTCAATCAAGGAACAAATCATAAGGACCTCTCATCATTTATACATCTTGGTGATCTAATCACAAATGATAAGAGTGCAATTTCCTTTGTCACATAGTTAATTTGTACAACAACACAATGATCTGTACAAATAGTGACGCTATGGGTCATAACTGTCCAACAAAAACTCTTTTCTGAAGGTTTCTTTGAAAACTTGATTACGAACAAATATGACTCGCGGTTATTGCAGTACAGTTGGGGTGTCGATTCCACAGAGAGAAGGTTACAGGAACTGATTTACTTAAGCAAAACGATTAGCAATAACTGATTTAAAGAAATGATTAAATTGTGACGGAAAACTACTAAATAATTCAAAGGCTTAAAAGGTTTTAATAATATTGAGAAAAATAGCAAAGCATCCGGGTTCCCTCTTGTACCTATTACCTATATTCCGTTATCGATTCATGTTATTACACAATTGAGGATTTCACGTCCCAAATCAACAATTGGAAGATATTCAATTCTACAACCAGTTTAAGTTCTAAGGTAATTGTTATTCAATCTTCTCTACGTTTACAACTCACAAGGTTATCGTTACAACCGATCCAACGACAATATACCCTCGGGCAATCTGCAATACTGCAGCAGAGGATCAACTCGCAAAACAACCGGTTATCATTACAACCAATCCAACGACGACAATATACCCTCGGGCAATACTGCAGCAGAGGATCACTCACAAACAACCTTATCTATCAAACAACCAACAACACTAAAACCAACAACATACAACAACAACATAGAAAAAGCGTGACTGAATCTATATTTGTAAACTAATAAAATATAGTTCTCAATTAATCAATAGAATAAGAGATGAAGAGAACAACAATTATATTAATCAATTAAATCCATTCATGAATCAAATAACAAGAATACAAGAATTGGGTACAAGAGTTCGCCCTTAGCTTTGCTTGGGAGATTAGTTCCGGATGCTAGATGAAGAAACAACAGAGATAGATGGAGAAATCATTGGTTCTGATCCCGGGAATTTGCACGGCTCTGTTTTCTCTTTTTGTATTGTGTACTAGCCTCCCTTTGTGTTTTGGACGAAGTCTCATATTTATAGAGTGTCAGAGAGTCATTAGGATCTCAGAAAACCCTAAAATCTGAAACCTGGAACGCGTAGGAATTCCCTGCGCAGCTCCACGCCACTGAACTGTCTGGAAATTGTACGGAGTCTGACTTTCAGGGGGCGCCCGCGGTGCCAAACTCTCGGGAGTTTGGCCCGGGTTGCTGGTGGGCGCCATGGCGCCTCATTTCCTTCAACTTCTTGGCGCCCATTTGTTGCTAAACCAATACTTGGCGCCATGGCGCCAAGTTCCTTCATCCTTCATGGCGCCATGTATTAGTGATGAATGGCGCCATGGCGCCATTCTCACTGGATTATGTATGTGCTTTTGGCGCCGTTGCTAACGATCCTGGTCGGTCCTGTGTCTTCCCAGAGGGTCCCCAAAATACTGTAAAATTCCCGGATCCATGTATTAATATTCCTATAATAAAAATAATTAAATTAGTGTAAATAATAAACATTTTTAAATTATTATAATAATAGAAATTATGTAGTAAACATAAAATATAAAACTAAATGTATAACAATAAGCTTAGATAAGTGATTTTTAATGTACATTTTCATGTACTTATCACAACCCCCAACCAGCTTATTGCTAGTCTCTAGCAATTCAAGCGTAAAATAAAATGAAAATTAAATAAATAAACTATCTAAGCCACTTTCGTAGGGATCACGATTGCATTTAGCGTATGCAACAAGCCTTTAAACCCCTAGGTGTCCCTAGTAGACGAGTTATAGTCTCGTGAGGGCTTACAGCGACGATACCCACAAACGTCATTCAAAACATATAATCATAAAAATAAAAATTAAAAATCAAACAGTCCCAATAGTTTCACATAAGTTTGTCCTCAGAGAGTGCATAGTAATGAAACAAAAGAACTTTCAAAGTACTCAACGTAACTCAAATCTAAATCTTTGAATAAATTATCTAGGCTAGACTCAACGTGTGTGTGTGTGTTAAGATCCGTTCACAGCTTATTCCTAGGTAAGCCAACTCAATGGTTTCGTTTAAAAATCGAGGTCGATGGGTCTAACCAACCTAGATATCTCAATTAAGCTCTGTAGTTGCTTTTTATGTGTGCTCAATATGGTATGATTTGTTTCTTTTCTTTCTCGTCTCTTGTTGCTTTTTCTTTTGAATTTTTTCTTTCAACACACCTACCCTTTAAGGTAGCATTTCTACTCATGGTGGTCCTAATACTCGCCCATGGGTAGCTTCACGCTTATCGGTTATAGGTGTTCAATTTCTTTCTTCAGAGACCTTTTTTCTTTTATTTGCAATCATACCTTACGTCATAACACAAGCAAATCAGGATAGATATCTAAGTAAACGGTCATTCATCAACATACAAATTTCTTCAACTAGTCACTTTGTTAACTACTCAGGCTTTCATTGCTAAAAACCCATAATTAAGTGCTTACGAGTCTAACATAGATAAACTACTCAAATCATCAGATAAAAGTGCATTAAAAGACTTATCGTTTCTAAGATTTCACCCTAAAACAAACAATATCATCATCGGAACTATGTTTAACTATCAGGGACTAAAACACAACAAAACAATTTTTTTTTTGTATTTATGACAGGTATTATCATGCGCATGCATACACCCCCACACTTAAAACTTGCATTGTCCTCAATGTAAGATAAATATAAAGAAAAGGATTAAAGAACAACACTACCAGGCGCGGAGTTTATCAGGTTCCTGCTGGCGAGACTTTAGTTATGTGGCTGTGTAGGTTATGCTAACTCCTGCATAAACACTCATACAAACAGAAAAATAAACATGCAGTTAGTACACAATAATATAAAACTAAAATAAAATAAATACAGAAGTTTAACGTCTTCAGCCCGACGCAAACACTCAAGTTGTCATGGTGGTTTCCATATAGCGTATGATGAAGACACACGAGGGAATGTTTGTCTAGCTGAGGCAGTGTATTCATGGGTCCTCTTAGGTCTGGAGATTGTTGAAATCTTGGACTCTTCGTATAGAAAATTTTTCTCAATGTCCTTTTTAATATCACAGGCATCATCTTTAATTGAGCATTAACTCTCATTTTTTCTCATTTTTCGGTTCTTTGGGATCAGTTTTAGCTCAAGAGGATTTAATTCAAGTTGTAGAAAAGATATTTCTCTGGCGGGACTGTTTCTAGCGTGTAAGAGTAATGACACTCACCCTCACCCTGTGATTGTTTTTCAACATGATAACTGTTAAGTTCTTGAGGAGATGGTATCCTAACTGGGAAATGTGACACTTGTTCTACCTGAGATGTGTTAACACTATTATCCTTAGGGTCACCTATGGTGTTGGAAGTATTTTGCATTACTACCTCTTCGCCGCTCCTAGTGATTGTGACACCTCTTATATTGGATACCTCATGATTAGCATGTGCCATGTGTTGACCTAATGGTTGAGTCTGAGATGGGAATTTCTCTTGTTCTTGCACACTCAAGATATTAGTCAATTTAGAGATTTGACTCTTAATTTCCTTTTGGTCTTCAGCTACCGAGCTATCAATGACTCAATTCTTTGATTGGTTTTGTTCTGGGCCTCCACAATTGATTTCTGGGCCTCTACAAATGCATGCCAGGTATCCTCTAAAGAATTTATAGGAATAATAGGTGTGTAATACTGTGAGGTACTGTAACTTATGGGTGGTGGTGTTTGACTCGGCTGATGAGACTCTTGCTTCCAACTAGGATTGGGATGGTTCCACCAACTAGGATTATAGGTATCTGGATATGGTGTATAAGGCTTCTGGTACATCCCTAAAGTATTGTAGTTTTCCTCATTTGTACCCCTCATCTCACCGTACACGGGACACTCTTGAGATTCTAGCTGGGCTACTGAATGTATTTCTTACTGTCTTTGGCTATTAAGGCTCCTATCTGTCTAGTTAACAGCTCAACTTGTGTCTTAAGGCTATCCTCTTCCTTAAAGTGTTGTAAGCTTCTGCTAGAATAAGTGTGTGTCCTATCAGTGCTATCTACGACATTGGGTCCAGTCCAAGTATGTGATTTCATAGCTAGGTCATCTAAATACTCAAGCGCCTCATTAGGGTCCTTTTGAATGAACTTACCATTGCACATCGTCTCAACGAATTGGCACTCCCTAGGGGTCAGTCCATCATAGAAATAACTTACTAGACGCCAACTCTCATAACCATGGTGGGGACAACTAGTTAACAACTCTTTATACCGCTCCCACGTTTGGTAAAGGGTCTCACTGTCTCTCTGGGAGAAGGTCGAGATTTTCCTTTTCAGGGCATCTGTCTTATGGTGTGGGAAATATTTGTCGAAGAATGCCTGGGTCATCTCGCCCCCGATCCTATTGACCTAGGTCTTAAAGAATACAACCAACTCTTAGCTCTATCCTTAAGGGAAAATGGAAAGAACCTAAGTCTAATTGTGTCAGTGGTTCCAAACCGATCATGAAAGGTCGCTACTACCTCTTCAAACTCTCTAATATGCACGTAAGGATTTTCGTTCTCCAAACCATGGAAGGTTGGGAGATACTGTATCATTTCAGGCCTAAAGTCTATATGTGGTGCATTAGGAGGAAACATGATGCACGAAGGTGTAGCTGTGCGAGTTGGGTGGCGGTACTCTTCAAGAGTCCTCCTAGGTTGTCTCTCGTATTTACTCATGTTATGTGCGCTAGACGCGGATGGTGAAAAAAAAGGATTTTCAAATATGTTCTCAAAATCTGTGCTTACTTTCTCAGTCCTAACAAATCTACCAAATCTATCCATACGTCTAGACATGCAATTTAAGCTCAAATAATAAGAGGAATAAAATAAATAAAAATAAAAAGATAAACTAAAACTTAAAAACTAAAACAGAAATAAAATACTAAAATAAAAGACTAGAAAAAAAAATGAAAAGAACTAATTAAAAATAAAAATAAAAACTGAAATACTAAAAGAAAATAAATAAGCGAATAATAAATGAATAAATAAAATAAAATGCTAATAAAAAAAAAAAAGAACGAAGTTACCGCTTCGTTGTTGACAAAGCAAACCTGGTCCTTTTGCTTGTAAACCGTCTCCCCGGCAACGGCGCCAAATTTTGATTACGCCCAAATGACTCGCGGCTATCGCAGTACAGTTGGGGTGTCGATTCCACAGAGAGAAGGTTACAGGAACTGAACTGATTTACTTAAGCAAAACGATTAGCAATAACTGATTTAAAGAAAGGATTAAATTGTGACGGAAAACTAAATAATTCAAAGGCTTAAAAGGTTTTAATAATATTGAGAAAAATAGCAAAGCATCCGGGTTCCCTCTTGTACCTATTACCTATATTCTGTTATCGATTCATGTTATTACACAATTGAGGATTTCACGTCCCAAATCAACAATTGGAAGATATTCAATTCTACACCAGTTTAAGTTCTAAGGTAATTGTTATTCAATCTTCTCTACGTTTACAACTCACAAGGTTATCGTTACAACCTATCCAACGACGACAATATACCCTCGGGCAATACTGCTGCAGAGGATCAACTCGCAAAACAAACCGGTTATCATTACAACCTATCCAACGACGACAATATACCCTCGGGCAATACTGCAGCAGAGGATCAACTCACAAAACAACCTTAATCTATCAAACCAATTTTACCAACAACACATAGAAAAAGCGTGACTGAACCTATATTTGTAAACTAATAAAATATAGTTCTCAATTAATCAATAGAATAAAGAGATGAAGAGAACAACAATTATATTAATCAATAATAAATCCATTCATGAATCAAATAACAAGAATACAAGAATTGGGTACAAGAGTTCGCCCTTAGCTTTGCTTGGGAGATTAGTTCCGGATGCTAGATGAAGAAACAACAGAGATAGATGGAGAAATCATTGGTTCTGATCCCGGGAATTTGCACGGCTCTGTTTTCTCTTTTTGTATTGTGTAACTAGCCTCCCTTTGTGTTTTGGATGAAGTCTCATATTTATAGAAGTGTCAGGGAGTCATTAGGATCTCAGAAAACCCTAAAATCCGAAACCTGTAACGCGTAGGAATTCCCTGCGCAGCGCCGCGCCGCTGAACTGTCTGGAAATTGTATGCAGTCTGACTTTCTGGGGGCGCCGCGGCGCCAAACTCTCGGGAGTTTGGCCCGGGTTGCTGGGGGGCGCCATGGCGCCTTCATTTCCCTTCATCTTCTTGGCGCCATGGCGCCTATTTGTTGCTAAACCAATACTTGGCGCCATGGCGCCAAGTTCCTTCATCCTTCATGGCGCCATGTATTAGTGATGAATGGCGCCATGGCGCCATTCTCACTGGATTATGTATGTGCTTTTGGCGCCTCGGCGCCAACGATCCTGGTCGGTCCTGTGTCTTCCCAGAGGTCCCCAAAATACTTGTAAAATTCCCGGATCCATGTATTAATATTCCTATAAATAAAAATAATTAAATTAGTGTAAATAATAAACATTTTTAAATTATTATAAATAGAAATTATGTAGTAAAACATAAAATATAAAAAAAAATGTATAACAATAAGCTTAGATAAGTGATGTTTTAATGTACATTTTCATGTACTTATCACAACCCCCAACCAGCTTATTGCTAGTCTCTAGCATTCAAGCGTAAAATAAATGAAAATTAAATAAATAACTATCTAAGCCACTTTCGTAGGGATCACGATTGCATTTAGCGTATGCAACAAGCCTTTAAAACCCCTAGGTGTCCCTAGTGGACGAGTTATAATCGTCTCGTGAGGGCTTACAGCGACGAGACCCACAAACGTCATTCAAAACATATAATCATAAAAATAAAATTAAAAATCAAACAGTCCCAATAGTTTCACATAAGTTTGTCCTCAGAGAGTGCATAGTAATTGTGGGAACACAGGACCTGGGCGACGCCGTTCCTAGGCTCGCGGCCTAGTTGGGAAGGATTAAAATAACATGGAGTCGCCACCCGGTGTGAACCGGGACAAAGATTTAAGGCCGCACTCACCCCTCGCAAGGAAGACCTCAAACCGTTGGGTTCGGAATGGTCCCTTACTTATGTCACTTGTAATGAAAGATTTATGTAATAATTTAATTAAGCCTAAGTAACACTTATTTCCAAAAGTATCATGCCTCTAAATTCTCATGTGCAAAATAAAACTTATGTATGCATTTCACATATATTTCATAGTTAAAATTGCATGCTTCACATATATCGAGATAGCAACGAACATATAGCTTTATTTGCATATCACATCCAGGAAAACCAAGCACACATATTAACCATACAAGCACACATATGGGCACCTTTTCATACAATACTCAAATGTTATCATGACATAAGCATATGAATTGTAATACATTAACATATTTGCATAACAAAGATCAACCAAGAGGCAATTAGGCATGAACATAATAAGACAGACTCAGTTCAGTGTGTGTACGTTCGTGTAGCGTTCGTAAACGCGTTCGAACGGAAATGAAACAGAATGCTCGCGTTCGAGTAGCGTTCGTAAACGCGTTCGAACGGAAATGAAACAGAATGCTCGCGTTCGTATGGCGTTAGTGAACGCGTTCGAACGGAAATGAAATAGAATGCTCGCGTTCGAGTAGCGTTCGTAAACGCGTTCGAACGGAAATGAAACAGAATGCTCGCATTCGTATGGCGTTAGTGAACGCGTTCGAACGGAAATGAAACAGAATGCTCGCGTTCTTATGGCGTTAGTGAACGCGTTCGAACGGAAATGAGACCTGATGCATGATAAGGCAAAAATACATACGCGTTTGAGTTGCGTTCGTAAACGCGTTCGAACGGGAACAGAACTGATGCATGAAAATGGTATGCAATACATAAACAACAAAATAAAGGGCGCGGCGAAGTACTGCCATAAAGGTGGCCTTTTGGGGGCTCTTGATCTCTCAAAGAGAGGACCTTTAGACCAACATACTAAGCCCATGCGCGTCACATCACATCATGCATACAAACACAACGACAATCATACTATTCTAAGTATGTCCGATTGAACGTGTCTTGCATCCAACCGAACACACATCAACCGGCGCGGCAAAGCATCGTGGTAAAGGGCTTTAGCCCCTCCCCATAGGGGATCTCACATCGCACTTACTAAGCCCATGCGCCTGGTTGAATCATGCATAAATAAACAACATATTGAATTCAAATAAAGAAAACTAAATAAACAAAAGCAACAAAAACAAAAGAAGATGGTGCCGTTTACTCAAGCGGTACGTGGAGTTGTGGCCCGAGTACAGATCATATTACCGTCCTTTCGGAATCGGCTATGAAATTTACGTCCGGGTTTCCATCCGATATACCGCGAGAGTTGACACATCTCTCATTCATCCAATACCCACAACATATTACATCTCATAATTCATGCATATTTATCTACTCAAAGACACCACAACATGCATCCATAAACGACTCTCATGCGAATAGAATTCAATAATAATAATAAAACGAATATAAACAAATGAAAAGGTACCCTCAGGTCTAACCTTTTAAATCACCTCTCGGATGTACGGTACACGATCGTCGGAGGGGTGGATGCTCCGCAACTCTCCCGGTCACTGGTTCACTGTCCTCGTTCGTTGTCTCACTGTTTTGAGTCGTCGTTCTCCGTCTTTTGCTATTGTTTCCTTGTGGTTTCGCTACGTACCGTTTCCTCTTTATCTTTTGCTTACTGTTTTTGAGTGTTTTCTTCCTGTAATTTTTATGTGTATTGTGTATGAATTAGGGACTAGCTAGTAGCTAAGTTCTAGGGACTAGGGGACTAGGGGACCAATCTTGAGAAGGTGGTGAAGGGTTCTTTTTATAGGCAAAGGGTTGGGCTTGACAAGGAAAGGGATTTGATTTGGTTTTGTTAAGGGAAGTCAAAGATTTGATTTGGTTTGGTTAAGGGAAGTCAAAGATTGAGGGGGGACAAATCTTGGCTAGATAGGGAAGTTGAATATTTGATTGGCTTGGTTTAGGAATACAACATTTTAAGTTTAGGAATAATCTTATTAGATTGGAATATAATTGGTTGATTGATTTTAATTAGGCATGATTATATTTGATTTAGTGTGTGATTTGTTTATTTTAGGCATGATTTTAGTTTAAGTTGGTAATTGTTTATTTTTGTTTGGTATATGTTTTATTTAATCATTTAATTAATTTATTATTATTATATTATTTAGTTAATGTTTAATTAATATTTATTTATTTAAGTTGGGATGTGTTTTATGGGCTTTGGGGGGGGCTAATTGAGCTGGATGTGAGGCTAGCAGCAAAACCAGATTTACCGACACCGTTCGAACGCTTCCTCGAACGCGGCAAGAACGCTCTCAATCCTGTTTGACGTTCGAACGTAAACACGAACGCAGCACGAACGAAAACAGTGAACCTTGTTTATTCTGAATTTCCCCTTCCGATGTATGTTTCCCGTGACCTCCGTGACTTAAAAGGTAGTTGTCTCCAAATAAGACTCCTCATCGGGTTTATGTGTAAAATGCAGTGCCTACAGTCGCCCCCACTTTGATGGGACTTGTGTAATGTGCAACAGTGACAATCCTATCAAGTTATGCAATGCATTTCTACTTACCTGGCTCGCCAGCTGCCACTTTGACTTACCATGTGTTGAGTTGATTTGGGTGGTGAGGTGCTGCGACCCCTGGTTCATTCCCGAACGTGTTGTGATGTGGTCCATTCCAACCGTTGCCGTGAGGTGGTCCATTCCCAACCCGTTACTGTGAGGTGGTCCATTCCCGAACTGTTACTGTAAAGTGTTCATTCTCGAACTGTTACTGTGAGGTGTTCATTCCCGAACTGTTATCGTGAGTGGTCCATTCCCGAACGTTACTGTGAGGTGGTCATTCCGAACGTGCTTCCATTTCTTGGAGTGCCATTCCCGGCTTGTTCATCTTGAACTGTCCATTCCCGGACCATGTCTCCATCTCGGAGTGCTACTTCCGACTTGTTCATTCTTGAACTCTGCTCCCATTCTTGGATTGCCATTCTCGGTTTGTTCATTCTTGAACTGTCCATTCCCGGACCATATCTCCATTCTCGGAGTGCTACTCCGACTTGTTCATTCTTGAACCTGCTCTATTCTTGGATTGCCATTCTCGGCTTTTCATTCTTGAACTGTTCATTCCCGAACCATATCTCCATTCTCGGAGTGTCATTTCCGACTTGTTCATTCTTGAACTGCCCATTCCCGGACTATATCTCCATTCTCGGAGTGCTACTTCCGACTTGTTCATTCTTGAACTCTGCTCCATTCTTGGATTGCCATTCTCGGCTTGTTCATTCTTGAACTGTCCATTCCCGGACCATATCTTCATTCTCGGAGTGCTACTTCCGACTTGTTCATTCTTGAACTCTGCTCCATTCTTGGATTGCCATTCTCGGCTTGTTCATTCTTGAACTGTCCATTCCCGGACCATATCTCCATTCTCGGAGTGTCATTTCCGACTTGTTCATTCTTGAACTGCCCATTCCCGGACTATATCTCCATTCTCGGAGTGCCATTCTCGGCAGAACTGATCTGATGTAATATGGGCCTCGCCCCCAGAATGCCATGCCCGGCAGTGCTGATACTGATGTAATGTAGGCCTCGACCCTGGGACTCATTCCCAAACTGTGTTTGATGTGGTCCTCGACCCTGGGACTCATCCCCAAAACTGATGTTGAAGTGGGCCTCGGCCCCAACTGCTACTGACATGGGCCTCGCCCCCAGACTGACGCTGATGTGGGCCTCAACCCTCGACTGACGCTGATGTGGGACTCGGTCCTGGATTCATTCCAAAATTCTGTTGATGTGGGCCTTGACCCTGGGACTTATCCCCAAAACTGATACTGATTTGGGCCTCGACCCTCTGCGATCCATTCTCGAAAACTGCTGATATTGTACTGTTACTACTTCTGGCTGGCTTGTATTTGACGCTTTCTCTTTTTCTCCTCTGAAACCTGTTATTACAAACAGAACAAACACAAAAAAGATGCGAATATGTTACGTGTATGCATGCATGCATGTTCCTATCCCGTCGGGTTAGATCTTCCATCAATCCTCTTGGTGATTGCTTAGTTTTCTTTTTTCCTCGGGCAAACCACTGCTCCAGTCTGTCTATGTTGATCGGCTCGGTGAACTAATTCCCTTCCAAGTCTGATTGTTTTTCACTGCCTCTATTTCCCGATTTCTGAATGTCTAGCTAGTCTTTTCTGTTTGCTTATTGCGAAGGTTCCCCGTGTTCATCACTGGATTCCATAGTACCAAGGTTGATACTTTTCTCAAATATACTCATATTGCAGAAGAGTTTTAGCGAAATGAACGTCTTTATTATTGTTGAGGAAAAGAGTTCGAACAAGTAACAAAATCAATGTCAATAAAAAAACTGGATTAAATAGACTAGGAGGATCATCTCCATCATCCGCAGCACTGCCTTCTTCCTCGGCCTATGGTTCTTCACTGTCATCCATGTGAGAAGCTTGATGGTTGAGGGCTTCTTTTCATGGGTTGGGCATTTTATGGGAATCTATGAGATCTTGAATTTCATGCCTGAGGCGGGTGCAGTTGTCGGTGTCATGGCCATGTAGCTGGTGGAAGTGACAATAAAGGTCAACATTTATGTGTGGTGGTGGGGGGTGCGGAAGTGGCTTGCCTTCTAAGGGTTTCAAGATTCCTTGTCCCTGTAACTTTTCAAATACCTTCGACAAAGGTCTACCAAGGTTGGAGAATTGCCGGTTCCTGATGGCAGCAACTTCGACAGTAGCGGGCTTAGTCTCAGAATACCCCCCAAAAGTCCGCCTATTCTGGCCATAGGTCTTTCTGTTTTCAGCCTCCCTTCCTCAATATCCATGACAGTTTCCTTCAACTGCCGAAAATCAGAAATCATCGAAGTCATCCTCCTCAGCTTACTATAAATAGAGGGCTTGGTGCCCTTGATGATCATTTTAATCTGGTCCTTCTCAGAGGGCCGAGTCTGCATTTTCAGAAGCTGGCTTCTCCAGCGGTCTACATACTCCTTGAAGCTTTCTTCCGGCTTCTGCTTAGTGTTCTCCAAATCACGGAGTGACAAGTCAATTCCAAGTCCGTAACATATTGCTTCAGAAAAGCATCCGCTAGTTCCTTCCAATCTTCCTTAACCTTCTTTCCAAGGCTATGATACCAAACCACAGGTGCCCCATCGAGTGACATCCCAAACATCTTTTGGACTTGGCGCTGTGATAGGCCCATTGAACTCATGACTGAGACATATTGCTGCAGATGGACCCTCGGGTTTCCGTTCCATTAAACTTGGCCATGTCCGACATTCTGAACTGAGCAGG